>CAEFZY010011494.1:0-22414 GCA_903066815.1 Brachyrhaphis roseni
AGGTATATTATTAAAACTTTGAAAACTCTTTCTGTGTACCGTCTGTATGTAGGCACATGCGGCTTATACACAGGTGCGGCTTATGTACGTACAAAAATGGGTTTTTTCTCCTCTAAAATATGCGGGCTACGGCTTATAATCAGGTGCGCTCTATAGTCCGGAAATTGCTGTAGTCTGGCTGCTCTCAGTCTAATAATGACTCTCAGTTTCTGCCTCCATGTTGTTCAGACTCCGGGTCCATGGTGAGGAGGAGGGGGGCAGATCTGTGCCTCTAACTATCAAATTATAGGCAAGAATATTTTTTCATACACTGGTTTGTGAATAAAAACGTAGGTCTGATGTTGACATTAGAAAAACTGTTTCTATTTATATCTTCATAATCATCCTTCCTGCAGGGCCGGCCCAAGGTAATATGGGGCCTCAGACAGAACCCCTGCCCCCCGAAACTCTTCCTACTAAGAACCTCAGCATCACTAACATGTTTAAATATCAATAATATCTGTGAGAGGGAGACCAGGTTTATTGGCCAAGTTTAAAATCAATCACTGATTATTGGTCATTTGCTGTGATGTATTTGTGAACAAACCCAATTCAAACACAAAGATTACACCATTTTGTAGTCATGGTAACACAGCAATCAAACTATCAAGATGATTCTTTAAACTTTTACAAAGTAAACTTCATAATTAAATCCTAAATGTAATTTTTTTTTCTCAGCTGAATGCATTAAATAAGATTTAATAACATTGTCATTCTCTATAAATGATGCTACAGGTTTAGATCTATTACAATTAAACAATTTCTATGGGCCCCTGAATGTCTGGAGGCCCCTGAATGTCTGGAGCGCCCTGAATGTCTGGAGGGCCCCTACCAGCAGCTACTGAGTTTTCTTTGCCTTGATATTCCAGTCTTATAATTCTAGATCTCAGAGATGCTAACATAAAAAATTATATAAAGTTAACCCCTTTGAGCTTTTTGGATCTATAAATCAGTCTGCAGCCAAGTTGTTCTAGAGGTTAAATAGATATTATTAGGGCTTAATTTGTCAAATGGCAGCAATTTTGCTTATTTCATAACTTCTTAACCTTTGACCTTCTCTCCTCTGGTCTGTTTAACAGCTACAGTCTCCGATCAACTCAGAGCTCCAGGACAAAGCAACTTTATACCTGTTGGGAAAAATATAAACTACATTTGTTTTGCATTTCCCCACATGATGGCAATGATATAGTAGGATCCAATTAGATTCTTGATGAATATGGGTTGTTATGTTGTACGGTGTTTTTGTTCAATGTGCCCCTTTTTTAAATTTGAGCCCCTGCCCCTCCAAAGGTCTCTGCACGGCCCTGGTTGTGTGGGTCTTGTTCTTGTCAATTTAAAATACACTCTTGTCTTGTCATCACTTAATAACAGATTCAGGTGACTACAGATGTGCCTGCAGGCAATTGATCATTTTGAGCCAAGGTGATTTCAGAAGATTCACAAAGAAGTCAAATTTAGGCTTATAATAATCAAAGTAAAAAATATTCATGTTTACATTCCCTTATATATTCTATTATAATCTATGAAAGGGCTTATGCGTTTTTGTTTGATTTTCATCCGATGGAATACAGTTTCCATGAACCATAAGCTGTTTTAAGGAAGGTTTACCAATCTTTAGCTTAGCGATTTAGCAACGCTAGTGGCTAGCAGTTAGCCAGGTCAGGGTTTCTCATGGTTCTTTTAAATTGTATCTTATCTGTAACGGTTTCTTATGTCTGCTGCTTTTGTAACCGAGTGTCATTGACCAGCATGAACAGCCTTCATTTCTTGACTGTGTAATCAAAACAGGAAAAATGAAGAACTACTACTACTACTATTTCTTCAAAATAAGAGTCTTAAAAGCATAGATACAATGTGCCAATATTAATTCTCTTCGGGCGCTGCTGTGTTTCTCATTCAAGCACGGGCTAGCTTGTGATAGTCGGTTGATTTCACCATGAATGCCATTTATGATTTTGACTCTGATATGACGTTAATATTACAAAATCCTGTGAGTAAGTAAAAGTCTTGGGTTCCCATATATTTTGGTCCCTTCAATGAGGTCTTCAGCTCCTCACATGGCAAGAAATAATTTAGATTTCTATTTCTGTTGAAGTACAAGACTTACACTGATTCTCAGATGGTCAAATGCACTTTTATGTTTTGGCAGGTTCATAGCTTTTTAACGGCAGACACAGCTCTACATGGGTGGAAATAATGAAATGACAATAATACCCAACGGCTCACCAGGTCCGCCTGCTTTAAACTCAGTTTAAAACAAAATGAAGAAATGTAAACTCCAAGGCGCGCTGTAGTCCCTGCAAAAGCAGCGATACACTCGGTTAAGTCAAAGTTGCGTTTCACTGCACAAAAGCTCATCTGGTTCTTCGGGAATGTACAAGTTCGTCTTTTCATTCCCATAAAGACTCCTCTGTTACGAAGCGATTAGAACAGTTCGCTGGGCTTAACCGTCCGTTCAGCCGCCTCACGCCGACCCAAGAGTGAGCATAATATTTCCTAAATGGCGAATAAATAGCTTCCACTGGGGAATAATAAGCGGCAACAGCCTGGTCCAATACAGAAAGAGCAAGAGGGGAAGATAAATGAATTTTATTAAAGACTACTGGTGCCTGGTCAGCAGGAAAATGATGAAATGTCCAGACTGGGCCTCACCTGCATGCTCAGTGCGCAGAGCCTTGGTGCTGCATGGCGTCAGTTTGCATTTCAGCTGGTTTATCAGCAAATGCCTTACTGATTAAATCCCCTGGATCAGCAATAAAAATAAAAGATGGCGAGCCATTTCTGAACGGTCAACAGCGTAAACAATTCAATTTCAGAAAGCAAATGCATGCTGACTGCAAACAGAGAGTACTATCAGTTGTCAGGATCTGATAAAGCTGAATTATGTTTTTAGATTTGATGTGGGGTGTGCTTAGACAGGCAGTGCTAATCGTTTGATGAATGTGATTAAGTCAATTGTTAACTTTGTTGTGTGTTCTAACTATTAAGTTTGTTATGATGCATAGCTTTAATGATACTCTGTATTCCAACAAGGTCAGATGCAAAAGGGTGGCTATAAGGATGAAAATATTTCAATTATTCAAATTTATTTATTTACACACTTTACTTCTTTTAGGAAGTACATAAACTATGTTCTTCTTAACATAAAGTCGATGCCTCAGACTTTATAAATTGCTATTAATCTTGTTAAAAAGTGAAATAAATCTTACTGGAATTGTTGCAGCTCAAAAGTGTTTTAGGATTTCCGATGTCAGACCATTTTTGAACGGTTGTGCCTTCAGATTTTCTTGTTAACAATTTGAAAAATTTAGTTGAACTCGACTACATTGCTTGAAAACTAGGATTGACTTGAAATGTGTGTTGACCTTGAATTTGTTTGTCTGGATTTAATTCTTTTTACATGTTTTCTTCAGTAAAGAGCCTTGAAATCATATTAGTTGTGAATTGACACCATACAAATAAACTGAACTGAATTCAGTTGAACTGAAGCGAAGCAGACCAACCTCTCGCAAAAAGGCCGTTTTCAACTTTGTTCCATGGATATGATGTCGGATAAACGAGAAATTGAAAAAAGAAAACATTCACAATAGTCAATAAAATAAAAAACATAACATGAAAATAAGAATCAGAGGGAAATTATCTACAAAAAAAGGTTTTGCACCTTTACCAACTCAGGCGGAAATCTGTAACAGCATCCAAATATTTGAACTTTTTTGATTGCTGTCTGGTCAGTACTTGGAGTAGAATTACAACATTTGGATTTTATGTTTGATTCAAGCGAACTGAAACAACTTTGTGTACAGAAAACTAAACTTAAGCCACTGGGACTCCCACCATTTGGATATGAAACACCTCTAGAGGGCGCTGCGGAGGCTCTGCACATGTTTGATAATGAAATTCTTTACAGCTATCAAGTACATAATTAATCTACAAGCAGAATAGCAGTGGCACAATAACAGAGCCTTGTGGTACACCTATTTTAATATTTTCGAAAAGCCTTATTCTGTGTGTTTGGACATATTGTTCTCTATTTTTCAAAATTTAAAACAAACCACGAAAGAAGCTCAAAAGTCATAATATTTATCTGAATATCGATGGACCTTTGCAGCAATCATCCATCTTCCTTGTTCGGTTAATGACCCCGACCAAAATCCAAACTGTCTTGCATCCAGATGGTGATCGGTCTAAACCTGCACACCTTTTCACTCTGCTGTTGATGTTTCTCTCATTTAGGCACATTTGTCCAAATAATTCTGTAAGAAGCAGATTAAAAAAAATAAACAGCTTTTTTTTTTTTGCTGGGGTTTTTTCACGCCGTCTACATTCTGAGTCGTCCTTTAGACTCGCCATTGTTCCCAAACCATAAGGGCACAAATCCAATACAGG
This sequence comes from Brachyrhaphis roseni, assembly GCA_903066815.1. Classification (NCBI taxonomy): domain Eukaryota; kingdom Metazoa; phylum Chordata; class Actinopteri; order Cyprinodontiformes; family Poeciliidae; genus Brachyrhaphis; species Brachyrhaphis roseni. Next base: position 4,426 of record CAEFZY010011494.1, read on the forward strand.
ACTAACAACTTCACACTGTGACGGTATCCTCAGTAAACCAAAGCTCCCAGCAGCAATGAGACCTGTTACAGATTCAGTTAGTCATGCTGCTTTCGCTCATGTGCAAAAAAACCCTTTGCTGTTTTTTTTTTCTTTCTTTTTAATGCTATTGCTATCAGTGTTGCTCTCTCCACCTACATGCATAACCCACAGCTGAATTCAATACGTTCCCACTTGTTCTCGGGGGAGGAGGGGGGATTTTCACGTCATTCTGGGCAATGCGGGAAATCGCTTACTGAAGGAGAAGAGGAGGAGGAGGAGGAAGGTTAAGGGAAAACACGCTCAACAAAAACGGTAAATTACACCATTTCCTGTGGAAATGACACACAGCGCACTCCGACGTTAGAGAGTGATCTACAGTTTAGGTTAAATCGGGTCAGAGGGAGTGTTTGGAGATCTCAAATTTGGACACATCTCACAAACAGATTCTCAAGCTCTTGACCTCTCAGAGACAAATTGTGTTGCTGTTTGTTTCATTTTCTTCCTGAGGAGCAAAGTTTCATGTTTGAGTAGCACCTGCTGGTAAAGCAGTAAAAGCCAAGGCAGTACTGAGCTTGGCAATCTGTGCGACAACCGCTAGAAAATCGGCCTTAGTCAGAATACCTCTCTCTCTCTCTCTCCTCAGCATTATGCAGTGGGCGGCACGAAGTGGCTGTGCTTCTTTGAGCTTTTGCAAACGGGACTCTTTTAATTCCTGCCAGCAGACATGCAGGGCGTCCAGGTGCACAGTGTGCAGACGCGCCCTCCGAGAAATCAGACCTTCATTATTTATTAGGCTACAAAACGAGGCAGCAAGAAGAGGTCGGTCAGCCGTGAAGCCGGCAGGATGGGGGTGAGGGTGGGGGGCGCTGCCTGCCTCCCTTGTTTTGCCAGGGACGCAGGTTGGAACACCGGGCATGTGCCGCTGACCGCACGAGCGGAAGATAAGAGAGACGTGAGATTGAATTCCACCCAGTGTGTGTCGGTGTGTGTGTGTGACTGGCCAAATATAGACTGTCAGATGGAGTTCTTAATTATAAGATGGCACGCCATTTTTTAGCCCCCGAGAATCGACCGTTTCAGGTCCTAGATAATCTTTAATCGGCCAAGTCATTCTCTCTTTTTTTACTGTCCCGGCTATTGTAAAGGCTTAGACTTGGATTCAGCCATGATTTTTTTTTTTCCTTCCTTCTCCTATTCATGGTAATTTCTTTGCTTTCATGAGCAATTTTCTATTATCCCTGGCCTGGCATTATGTGCTCAATAAATGCCATTTGACTTCCCTTTTTCTGTGAATAGTGGAAAATAAAAAGGAGAAAGTAGGAAGCGGATTTTAATAATCCTGCCAGTGTGATGACTCAGTTGATTTTCTTCCTGTTAAACTTAAAGAAAAAAAAAAAGCTTTGTTCCCACTCTCTTAGCTGTATATAATTTATTTTTTCAAAATGGCTTTACAGAGAAAGAATGGCTTGTTTTTCGCTGTAAAACTTAAGATAAGATCTTCCATAGTCTAAGTTAATTTCCTATATAAAGGTGCAGGAAGTATGGTATGAGACATAATCGCCAAAAAAGTTTGCTTCTCTGGCTTCTAGAAACAACCAATCAAAGCCAGGAGGTGGGTCTTAGTGCTGTCAATCACCCTCCGGGTGCATAGATGGTTTCCTTGTAACGGTAAGTTGTTTCTCTGCCATTAGCACATTTAGGAGCGCGCTCACTTGGATGATTGACAGCGCTAGGACACTCCTCCTGTCTCTGATTGGTTGTTTTTGGTCGGGAGTGGCGCGTTTCTTCAGACAGCAGTAGTAACTCAGGGAGGAGATCGATCTTTTCTCAGATTATCAGTCTCATGCCACACAGTGACAACAGATTTAACAAATATGCAAAAACATTTCTTATAAAAGTTCAACACTGCAGCGTTAATGTGGAATAATTCCAAACCATGTTAAACAGTAATATGTCCTATAAGCAATATAGGAGCATTAGATGTTTCTTTCTGTGATTCAATGGTTATATTCTGCTTAGATGCCGTAACTAATTGCTAATTAGCTTCGGTTATTGTACCATTCCTCAGCTACAGTGGTAACAGTCATTCTCGCAAAAGCAAAAAACAAAAACAAGTAACTTTCTTTGGATATACATTCAAAACATTCAGTTATCTATACGTAAACTCCTTAGTGGATCTCGTCTTTCTTTTGATTCACATTAGTAGGCGACTGAAACTGAAATGTTTCAAAGCACTGCTGTTTTTTTCCCCTGCCTGTTCCTCTGATGTCAGTCTCTACTGCGTATACCCTCTCCTAGTTTGTATTTACATTTCAAAAATCCATGTATAGCGCTCCGTCCTCGTTGGCAGAACCCAAGGGAAGGCGAAGATATATTTGCACTGGATTCACACAATGTTGCCTTTCAAAAATGCTGTGATGAACTACCTATTCTACGTTGCCAGATATGTCATAAATCAGAAGTGTTGGGAACATGTGGTCAGCAAATGGGCAAAAGTTTTCTGTGTGGACATTTAGTTGTTTTTTTGTTTTGTTTTGTTTTTTAACTACTCATGGCTTTGTTCCCAGGAGACTCTGAAAGCAGACAAGTTGTCGGACATTATAATTACTTCCACTTGGGGAATATTAAAGAGGTGTTATATTTTGAGGCCTCGGAGGGATCACTAGTTCATTAAAACAGTCTCTGAGGGCGTCTGACCAGCCTGACGAACCACGGATGTGCCTGGCTAGCGGAGGTTGTACAGTCATCAGGGCTAACTGCTGCTGGAAACCTGAGGTTTTCAGGTTATCAAGATATTTGGATTGTAGTTTTTCCTTGTTAATGTGTTTCAGGGTTAACTTGGCCTCCTGAAACATCCCAACCTGCCAAGCTTAATTTTTACCATTTTGGATTTCAGACAACCGTCTTTGTTAAAGAGAAGTAGAGTGGACAGTTCATGTTCAACCAATTAAAAATGTTTCATGTACCCAGCCACCTCTACAGGCTCTGATCAGGGATGCTTCGCTAGCCGGCTGTGTGGATAGGACAGGAGGTTTGCCAGGAAGAGGGGCACTGAGGGGTGGAGGTGGTCTATGTCGAGAGGCAATCATCAGAGCAGATCCATTCCAGTCCCTAAGGACCGCAAGGAGGAAGTACTGGCCACACTATGTTACCACTGTACCTGAAATTGAAGGATATACTATAGGCAAGTAAGCTTTAGTATTGGACACACAAAAGATAATTTATATCATCCTACATACAGGAGCTAAGCAGGATAGCTGTAAAACTCATGATAAAAGAAACTTCCACAAAGTACAGGAAACCGTATCTGCGCAAATTGAAATTCGGAAAATAAATTAGCTTATTAGAAACATGGCAACTATGGAAAAAAAGCAAAAAACATTTTGTGATTAAAAAGTTTATTGTGTTAGGATGAGTTGGTTTTTTTGGTTGTACTGAAATTATTTAGCAAAACTGCAATGGAAACGTTTTTTTGTTTTTTTTTCATCATCAGTCACTTGATCAACAGCCGGATGTTACTACTGGCGGAAAAGAGAAAGGAAAAGATGACAGGAAGTTGTAGGAGTTTTTTTTTTATTTTTTACTGACCCAAACTTATTCACTTGCGTTTGTTGTAGAAATGCACGAGATTGTGAAATTGAGTTTTTCGACATCAGAGGAATATCGACAAAAGTTTTGCACACATTTGTAACGGAAACGCGGCTAATGTGGACAAGGCACGCGCTGTGGCTATGGAGGGGATTGACAAGGTAGGTGGGGGGAGGGGGAGTTGAAGAGGAATCACTAGAAAAAACATAAACCACATATCAACCAAGATAACAAAGAAACATTTGGGAAAAAAAGACCCAGGAGACAAGGATACCCTGCACCAGAAGAACAACAAACAGGAAACAAAACACAACAATATCGTCTCCTGTTCCAGGTGGAGGAAGAACCTTCAGTCTTAAGGCTAGACCTGGTTATACAAGCCATGTAGTTACATCACGTTTAAGACCGGAGCTTCTCTCTCCAGACTAACACAACATTTACATGAGCTGTTGCATCTGGTGCGTAGCACATCATAAATTTAAGGCTGTTGGTCTCACCGACAACCCTTGTGACCCGACCTATAACAAAGATTATGTATTTTTAACTCCGCATAGGACTCAGGATCCCTGCTATTTATATGTGCCTGGTTTCTTTGTTCAGGAATAGAGATGGAGAGAAGTTTAAAGCAGGGCTCATGTTATGAAACAACATCATAAGCTTTGAATATGTTACAGCGGGCTTTTTAACCCATTACGGGACAATGGAAAGACTGCAAACCTGCCAACACATGACTGTGGTGAAGTTCAGCCTGGTCAGTTCACAGTGCAAACAGACCAGTGAAATTCTCAGCTTTTGCTCGTCACTGTTAGTCGCCGAATTCAGCATTCTGACTCAAGTCTGTAGTAGTTTGCTTGGTATTTACTCCATGTTTTCTTGTGCAGACAAATAATGTATGTAGAGCGAGCCTCCAGGTACATAATTCTCTCCTCAAGTATTCTCTTAGTCCTCTGTTCACTTCCTGGGAAACTCAGTAACCTCTGGGTCTGGGGTACGTCTCCACTCTCTGCACTGTAGAACCTAAATTAGTTCTACTTGTTTCAGAAATATGTGTAAACTTGTTGCCTCAAAATTTCTTTAGTTTTCATTAAAGGAGCAGTGTCACCTAAAATTGACTTTTTTAGCTTTGCGTCACGTTCTAATGCTGTTCGCTCATCATAAACATAACTGGAGTGTTGCCTTGATTCGTTCATGCATTTTTGAGAAATCCTTTAATCTCCATGGCAACCATTCAGCTGTGCAAAATGCCTTGGTGGACCTAGCCCCGCCTTTAAGGACGAAGCTCCAGCTTGGAACTGCAGTTTCCGAGCCTCTGCCTCACAGAGCAGCCCAACTCCATCACTCAGGTCCTTCAGACTATCCAGCAGCAATTAGCGAACACCTGGTGGAACTGCTGAGCTCATTATCAGAGCTACTTCTCAGTGAAACGCTGTTAAAAAAAACATTGTTAAAGGGTTAATAGAGGAGCCATGCTGTGATGACGGAGTTTCAGAGAGTGCAGGAGATTTTAAAGAGACAGAGGCCCAATTTCAAGGCGAGCTCAAATATCTTCAGTTTACCCTCAACTTATATAAATCAAGTGCTTAGCATAGCTACTTTAAAAAGTTAAATTACTTTATTTGAATAAAGTCAACATTGCAATTCGCTAAATTGTCAAATTAATTGAACTTGGTTTAATTTAGTGTCAGCAATACCTTCTCCAAAGTCAAGTTATATTCACTCATCTTCCAATAAGATCCCTCAAATTGTTTGTATACTTACAGATCTCCACCAACTTTCCTCTCCTATGCCTCAGATATTACCCCTGTCTGCTCTCTGTGAACACAGGCCTGAATCACAGCTTCCTTAAAATAAGTGCAACCAGTTGCCTTCAGGGCTCACCTAATTAGTGAACACAATCCACCGGTGAATAATTTAATCTTGGCATAAATGCAGCTGTTATGTTTCCTCGGTGGCTTCGTCGGATACAAACAGTTTCGTGAACACCAACGAACATGCAAAAAAAAACAAAAAACAAAAAAAAACATGAGAAAGTTGTGCAGAAGTCCAAGTCAGTTTTCCACCTCACAGAGAGTTGTTCAGTCCACTTTCTGAGAAGCATTAACCAGAGCAGCACTGTGGTGGTGCAGGAGGAGCTTCAGAGATCCACAGCTCATTTTGGGGAGGATCTGTTGCCATGACAGCGAACAGCAACGCACTCGCATCGCCTTTATGCTTTACAGACCTGTGTCACGAAGGTCATTGGAACAAAGTCACAGGAAGTCCTATTTATAGTTTTCCATGAGTTTTACCATTTGCTTGTGGCGAGACTTGAACATTTTACTTTGCACACATTGAAAGCTGATGGAGAAGTGTCCAAAAGGCCGATTCTTCTGAAAATGATGGCATTGGGGTGCTGCATGTAAATGATGCAGCAAATTATATTTCCTTCTGCCTCAAAGTAACACGGCATTCTGTTTTGCTCTGCAACACAAAATCCCAGTGAGACACCTTAAAGTTTGTGGTTGTAATGTGACAAAATGTGAAAAGCAGCATGTGTGTTACTGACATGATAGACCATCTTAGACACCAACATATTACCTTTACAATGGAAAGGATTTTGATTTTGGATATGGTTTTAGATTATACATGGACTGTGAAAGGAGCTTTTTTTGATCTTTCTTCTTAAAGGGGCAGTATTTTGTAGCGCAATCAACTGGTACCTCCAGGTGTTATAAAAATGCTTTACTTGTCAAATATGTCTTAAAATAAATTTGACTGTCATTTAACTCTTTGAAACTGGGCCTCTATCACTTTAAAAGCATCTGCGCTTTCGCCAGGGAGAGCGGCTTTGTGAGGCAGAAGCTTGTAAATTTCAGCTCAGGGAGGAGCTGCGCCTCGGAGGCGGGGCTAGGTCCACCCAGGCGTTTTGCACAGCTGACTGGTTGCCATGGAGATCAACGGATTTCAGCAACACTTCAGGAAGGTTTTTGATGAGAGATTAACATTACAACATGACGTAAAGCTCAAAAAAGTCCAATTTACACAACACTGCCCCTTTTTCCTAATTCGCCGAATTACACAGTCAACGTAAGCGCAGCTATTGGGATTTTGATTTTTGTCACGGTTTCAAATCACACAGGGATTGTGTGTGAAAAGTGTTTTTATCTCCTTAAATATGTCTGAGATCATTTTTATTTGGGTTATATTTTTGTTGTTGTTGTTGCTTAATTGAACAGAAGGTCACACGTGAGCTGAGAAGGACTGAAGCAAACCGGCGAAGCCGCCGGCCGCCAGCAGTAAACGCTCTAGCTTAGCAGATGGCTTAGCGGAGACACGGCTCCGCTCTCCGGCTTCATTCCTGCTCCGGCTGAAATTGCCTTTATAAATCGCGGCGAAAATGGACCACTTCTCACCCTTCTCCTTTCTAACCCTGTCCGGCTCTCTTTGTCCTCCGGGTCCTGCCTCGTTCTCTTTGTCCTGACGCTCTCTCTCTTCCTCACCTCATTCTCCTCGCTGATGCCCTCGCTTCCCACATCTCCTGCCTCCGACCCCTGCCCCCCCCCCACGGCTTCTGACTCGATTTCCCACTCTTCAACTCCCTCACATGCTCTCATCCTGCTTCTATCTCATTCCGTCTCTTTCTCTGCGTCTCCCTTCTCCGGTCGTCAGTGTGGGAGTTAAAAAAAAAAAAGAAAAAAAAAAAGGATTAGCCACAGAGAGTGAGAGAGTGAAAGAAAGAACCAAATGATGGTATTGAATTCTGGCCAAATAAATGTGAGCCTCTCACGCCAAGTGAGGAGTTAAGTCGCAGCCACTCCGGTTTCGAACATGTCTAACGTGACAGCGGTGCATAATCAGCTCATTTCAAAATGACGGTTACATTATTAAAAAGGCCTGGCGTCATGTAGTTTTAGAACGTTGAAACTTCAAGAAAAAAAAAAAGAAAAAAAAGAGGTGGAGATGAGAGAAACGGGCAAGTGTCTCTTGAAGGACACTTGCCCAAAAAAGGTGTTTTCTTTTTTTTTTTCTGCTGTTCTGATATCACATCTATTACTTGGTCCCAGTCGTCCGCTGTGCAGAACACAGTGAGGTCAAGCATACAACAGCTGTTAGATTTACTGGCCTTTTATACATTGTTTTAATGTGTAAGTTTTCAACAGATGTTATTCATTTTCATATCATTGAAGCAGCTCACTAGTCGCCTCCTAAGTTCAACTCCGCTGATTTGTAATATTGAAAAGCGTCACTGAGCTTTATGTCTTGAAATAATCAAAACCTTTTTCTTTTCACATTTCAGAAAAAAAGATTATAGAGGGAATATGATAGACTTTTGGGTTGTTTTTTTTTTTGCTGTGTACAGTATGTGCTCGGGACATGAAAGGAGAAAATAAGAGTCGCCTCCTGGATGCTTAGCAGTACTGTTAGAAAGACTAGCAGCTTTTTCTTCCATGGTAGAAGTAGTGAGCAAATGCACATTCCCAGTTGGAACTGGCTCAACGTTTTGTATTGTTTGTAGGGGGAAATGGAAGCAGCTATTGGTCTGGGTCAACAACGGCTAAGCTGGCAATGTCTCTACAGCTCCACCGGGTCAACAGTTCACCTCTAGCACATTCCAGCCAACACCTTCAACTACTTATTTATTTATTTTTTTACAAACAAATACATATCAAAAGATATTTGTCAATATTAGAAGCATTAAATTAACACAATATTAAAGGTAACCTACTATGCTTCTTTGAATATTTAGGATGGGAGACAAGCTACACAAAACATGTTCATTACTTTTCTTTCTTTTTTTTTTTGCACAAAATCATCCTCAGATGATGAGATTTCAGTCGGATCAGTTCTGCCTGCCTTGACTGTCTTTTTGAATGAGGTGTTGTAGAGTTTAGATCCAAATGAGCTGCTGCTGGCCACGCCCACCCAGCAGCAGCTCAGCGTTTACCCTCACATGCGAAAACGGCTGCAAACAGTTGCTCAATTACACAACCGTACATCTCGGAAAAGCAGAAGTTGACCCTTCTGCGTAACAAGCAAGAATGCAGCAAGTGGTTTCTGGATGCTAAGTCAACTGCAAAACCCTGGTCTTTTCCAGCAGCCATTGTACAGCGCATGCAGCGGTAAAACCTGCATGGCGGTAGTAGGTTTGTCCTGGGTTGCTAGGTGAGGATCGCTGCCTGCTGATTTTTAGCACTGCATTCTGGAGGTTTTCGGAAGTGGCTCATCATCAAAAACATTAACGTATTGCCAGATACATTTTGGAAGAATTTTGTATAACAGGTCACCTTTACAACTCATAAATATTTGTGTTTGAAGTTAAAATTGTCTTGTAAAGCACAAAACGGTTGGTTGTGACTCAAGACGGTAGTGAAGGTCTGCTTTTGGGAGCCCTGGATTCTAAGTGGAGTGCTTTAAGCTCAACCCACTGTTGTATGCTGAGTCTGTTTAGAGCTCTTATTTTGAAGTGAAAAGGAAAGTGGTTCTTATTTTACTTACACGGGTTTTCAACTAGTAACCGTTTTGAGGTACAAGCCTCTTTTTTTGGAACCTACTTCCCTGGATCCAAGTCAGCCGAGTCAGGCTGAAAATACAACGTCAGAAGACAGTCAGTGATTGGTTGGCTGGGAGATGGAGAACCTGAGACAGAAGGGGAATTTCCTTACAATAAACTGACTCTAATGGTGCGTTCACACCAAATGCGTCACACGCGTCAAAGCCGCGTCTGACACTTCAAGTTTGAGGCGTGTTCACTTTTGGTGCGTTCAAACCAAACGCATGTTGAGCACTGGACGCGCTTGATGCGTCAAACGCTCCAAACATTCAAATCACCCTGCGCTAGAAGCTCGAAATGCTTCTAGCGCATCAAAGGCAACGGGCCCTTAATGTGCCTCCACATAGACTTTGAATGTGAACCAGTTGTGCCTGACACTCAAAATGTGTTTGGTGTGAACACACTATGAGCGTATTTGGAGTTTTTAAGGACAACGGCAGACTGAATAAAATGTTCAACATAGCTTCCATGTCCTCCATTGCGTTGTGCTTCAGGTGACGATGTGCTACTTTACTGACTCTGGGACTGGATAGCTATATGATGACCCACTTACTAGAGTTGTTGCTCAATTGTAATTGAAAACAACCCAAACTGTGTTGAGTATAATTAAGCCAGGTTGAGCTGCACTGCTGAGTGCTAGTGAAAAAGGGGTCACTAGGAATTACTCTGATCCACTGTGGTGAAGTGGACCTTACCTTCTTCTGGTCGTGAGCTATTTCCTGAAACCAGCGACTGACGAGAGCTTTCTTTGTAAAGTGGTTGGACTTAAAGACGGGATAGCTTGGTCTGGCCTCCGTTTGGAGATTTCCCAGATGTCTTGTTGGGAGGAGACCCGTCCTGCTAGGGGATCCCAGGATCCCAAAGCAAGTTTCCCAAAGCAGGATCCCAAGTTTCTGTTCAGAAACTTGGGATGTCCAAGTTTCTGTTCAGTGCTATTAGCTTGCAGCCCGATCTTGACTGACTGACTGATGGATGGTTTCAGGAGAGATAGACAACGCAGGCTGTGACTCAGCGAATTGCAAAACATCTGGTGCTCTTCCGGGTATTATTAAAAAATACCTGGAAGAGCCACTTACTTAAAACCTTGGAGCAGTCATATACTTTAGAGTATGACGGGAAAGTTTGATTTTTTTCTTGACGGTACATGATCATTTCGAGTAAATGTTACAGCAATGCAGAAATTTTTTTTGAGTGATTGTTAGTTGCTACTTAAGGACAGGACACAGGAGTGTCTTTGTTGACAAAGTGCTTCTTTAAAGAAACATTGGACAGACATATCGGAATGTATTAAACCGCTATCTCTTCCAAGGACCTTTTTTAAATAGAATCTCCAAATATAAATATAATATGGTCACCAAACTTTGCAATGGCACAAATACAATCCTACCGTAATCTTTAGAGTGAAAAGTGCATGAGATGCAGTATTTTGGTATAATGTTGCATTCATCAATAACAGGGTCACTTTGTTGTTAGGTTGTTGGGAGTGTACAGCCTATTTGTAAACTTGTTTCCCTGAAATCAGCAAAATGCTTCGGCGGCTCTGACTCCTGATCTATTGCTGCTGTAGTAATTGAGAATAAAACTGCTTTGCCAGTACAGGCAAAGAACACCAGAAATAGTGGAGAGTTAGCATATATATATATATATATATATATATATTATATATCCAGCAGGTGGATATATGAAGTTTTTTTTTATAACAACTAAAGTTAACATAGTAACTTGGTTGTGATATAAAATGGCACTATGTGCCTGGAAAACCTATAATACTGCCCCTTTAAACTGCTGAAGACATTAATGCTGGTCCTGACAGAAGCTGGTTGCACACGCTGGTCATAATGTCAAGCATTGTTCCTGAATGCAGCTTCAGACTCCTTTTTGACACTATAACATACACAGTGAGATTTCCAGTAAAAAAAAAAATTCACACTAATAACCATTCAGGGAGTTTCACATAGGATTTATTATTTGACTACTTTATGAATATTATATGTGAGGCTATGCATTTTTGAAATGCACAACAAAGAGAGCCCTCAGTTCTGTTTGTTGTGATATTAATATTGTGGTATTAACATTAATATTTTGACTTGCATTAATGTAGCAAAACACGAAAAAGACTTAAATACATATATATTCATGAGTTTTCTGCTATCTAATTCCTTTATGTAATCGGCCCCATCTGCTCACGCCAACTTGAGGAACTTCCACCCGTCAAGCCAGAGTTTCATTTAAAGACACAGAGTTTTCTTCCAGAAATGTGAACTACTGATGGGTCTCACAAAACACACTGCAAGAGGACTGGGCTGGTTTCTGGCATCGTGGTATGCCCAGGTTTTAACAAGTTACTGTTTCAAAAATGCTTTCGATTTTCAGTCGTACCACCCCATCAGTCCATCCATTGATTTTTCGTTAATACCCACTCATTCTTAAAGTTGCAGGGAGGCCTGATGCCTATTTCTAGTAGTCGTTGGGTGATAAGTGGGGTACTGGAAGCTGGATGCCAGTATAGACAGGGAGAGAGCTTTCTTCAGTCTCTCACAAAAAAAATACCCTCCCGCAGTCCCAGCTCGATTCTCAGGTAGAGTGTCTTTCATTATTCTATCATTAAGAAATGAAGTTTGACTTTTCCTTGTGTGTTTGTTAGGCAGTATGTAAGTATCTGGTTTCAGCTGCATCTTCCACGATCCAATAAATCCAGGCCACCAGGAGGCGGAAGCTTTGCGCTCACCACAAACTAGTCAGAGTACATCCTGCTTGTTGTCACAACCGTTTGAATTTTTTAACCGTCTGAGCGTCTTGGACGATTCCCAGTCCGCAGTAGCTAACATTTGCTCTCATATGCACAGTATGTTTCTCCAACTGCTGAATTGCCTCTCTTGACAAGACCTCCTTTATGTGTGGGAGTGGGAGTGTGCGCGTGCGTGTGTGAGTGACTGTCCCTTGTAGGATGATACAGAAACTAACTTGTGCCACAGGGTGCTCTGCTGTGCCAGGAAAAACAGCAAAGAGCAGCCTCCAACCAGCTTGCTAGGATTCTGTGGAGGTTGTGAGGGTATGAAGTGTCCTGTGTGGGTGTGAAGGAGGGGTGGCTGCTGGGTGTTAGGTTGTGGTGAGAGGCCTGGAGGGGGTTCAGGAATGATGTGTTAAATGCGCTTATAATTTATTGATTGCTATATTTTTATTTAAAGGGGGACTATTATGTAAGATAGCCTTTTTTCAGATTTACATCATGTTATAATGTTATTCCCTCATCACATACCTAACTGGAGTGCTGCCTTGATTCTTTCATGCATGTTTGAGAAATCCTTTAATCTCCCATGGCAACCATTCAGCTGTACAGAGCGCCTGGGAGAACATAGCTCCGCCTTCGAGGACAAAGCTCCTCATCTGAGCTTCAGTTCCCAAGCTACCCAGTTTTCTCCTCACAGAGCATCCCTCCTCCACTCAGCTCCTTCAGACTAGCCAGCAGCAATTAGCAAACACCTGATGGAACTGTGCTCATTATGGGAGCTACTTCTCAGTACAACGCCAGTAAAATGCTTGTTCTTAGAGGAACTACGTTGTGATGACTTTCTGAAGGCGGAGTTTCAGAAAAAGCAGACATTTTTAAAGACACAGAAGCCCAATTTTAAGGCGTTAAGCTACAAAGTCAAATTTCTTTTAAGTCATATTTTGTAATCTTCCTCAAAATAATGACCTAAGTCATTTTTTCTACCAAAAGGGATTTTGGGGGAAAAAATAAAATAAATGTACCCCCTCTTCTTTTTTTTTTTGCCAAAAGATGATTTAGGCAAAAGAAGATAAAAAAAACACTTTTGGCAAAAAATAACTTGGGGCATTATTTTAGGACGATTTGATATAAGTAGCGTTTTTGTAACCACTGAAGGTAAATATAGTAAATTGTGCTATCAAATGGCACTATGCCTGAAAAATACATAATACTTCCTATTTAAGTCTGTAAAAAATAGAGGTACGATTATGTCAAAATCAACTAGTGCAAATGATTTTTCCCCTCCCTAAGGGTAGAGTCGTATGTAACTGCTGCTCCCATCAGCGGCAGATGTTCTACAACCCGATTTGGAATAATGAGCAACAAATGGCGATTATTTTCTCTACATGGTGACATTAAAAACACATTCCTGCGTTTTGTTGTCGTGCTCACCACTTTGAAGGCGCATGTCACGTGTGTGTCTGCGATCGCGGCCTGCCTGTTAATGTATGTGTCTAATGACTTTCACGTTCTTCACCTCCGGGACATCACATCACCTTGTGTTGACAGAAAGCCCGCTGCCAGGCTTCAGAATCAGAGCAACGCGGGGAAAAACAACTCACGGAGATGGCGGGGGCATTGTCAACATGTCTGCCCGGCTGCCTCCGTGAGGTATTGTTTTCATTATGTCACTGCGGCTTAAAAACCCAATCTGGAATTTATTTGGCCATTCGAGGCTCAGCCGTATTCAAATGTGGCTTTGGCTGAATCATGGGCTTATATAGATTTTGTTGGAAGTCGTAATGGGATGGTACCGGAAAACGTCAACAAGCTGTAAAACACTGAACAGTTGTCAGATCAGTCCTGTTTAGCGCAAATCCGTCGGCACAGAGCGTCATGTGAAAACAATACCGACGTTTGTCCAAGTCTTCTGTAGATTAAGTTTACGATAAGTGCTCAAGCACCAGTGAAAAATACTTAATAGAATTTTTGAAACAATGTTTTGTTGATCAGGAAGCATTTTGTTTTTGGTCTAGAATTGTCAAAAAAAAAGAAGAAAAGCTTCTAAAAAAAATACCAGTTGTTCGTTTGGTCTCAGCAGATGAACAACAAAATTAGGATCCGATCAGAAGTTTTTTTCAATACACTTGTGCACAGTATTTATTACTGCCAAGTCATGGTCAAATATGGTAATAAACTAATAAAATCAGATATAATCATTAGAGTAACATTACATTCATTGGTATTGCATGGAACTATGCTACTATTGCGATTGACGTACCTGACTCATTCACTGCGATAATACGATTCAGTACATGACACCAATACTGTTTCATGAACAGGAAGACTAAATAAATACATAAAAATATTTTTAGTTAGTTTGGACTTTGGATGTGGGGAAGATTTATTATTTTATTTATTAGCATCCCCTAAAGTTAAGTGGTTTTTGCTAGTGTAACCTGTGCAAAATAATCCACCCGCTGTTTGGTGTTTCCCAAAATCACGTTCATTTTACGTACTTTTTTTTATATAGTAGAAGCATGGTAGCGACACGCTCACTCAAAATCCATGTGTTGTAACTAAAAAATGGTCTTTAGATTAACAGATCATTCTCTTTGTGCTAATTTTGTGGCCGAATAGAAGATATATCCTCAAAGTATTGAATATACCCTTTGATTTTTGTAAATTTGTCCCTTTTAGGATACTTTTAGTTACTTTTCATTGATTTTGCTGACGGCCTATAGAACTCTGGAATTGGTTCATTTATTTGGAGTTGCGCAACAAAACAAAAAACCAATTCATTGTTTATTGAAACAGTACTTAAGTCAATTAAGTTTAATTGACTTGAATGTCAATTAAACCTAGATACAACGTGAAAGTGCACTTTACTTTGATCTGTAACTTAAAATTCATTTGAATTATTCCTGAGATCTTACACAGACATGCATGCTGCTAGAATCCTTGTATGTCTAGACAGTCCATCCTGTTATCCTCCTGCAGAACATTAAGTAGAAAGGAAAGAGGGCAACTTGAGAGGGTAAGAAAAAGCATTGCTAGTTTTTCACTCCACCTGGCTAATGGCTACGTTATTCTGAAGATGTGTTCACAGTGTTCTGATTTAGTTTTATCATTCAGCTAATAAACACAATCGGACAAAAATCATTATGAGCCCGGTCTTCTCAAAATTGTAGCCGTAAGGGACACAGTTCAGGATAATGCAGTGGATGCCAACAACGCCATGCCTATGTCAGAAAACTGAATATATATTTACAAGTATAAAGGTAAAAGATATATTAAAATAATCAAGAAAGTTTGGGTGCAGACTTAGAAACTTTACTGTTAAAAAATGTTCCCATGTGGTCAGGGTCTGTGTGCCGTGTTCACATGGAAAAGCTATTTCAGGTGACCGTCTTTTGTTAATGGGTCCCAATGTGGAGATTTCGCCCTCACACGTGGACATAGAAAAACAGCTCATTTGCAGAAAGGTTGACATATTAGCTAATCTTCCAAACCGGCATATAATCGCAAACACATTTTACAAAACAACAGCAATAATGGTGGACTACGTATCGGTCTTACTTGGGTAGTTTTATAATCCAGTGTGACACGAGGAAGAGGCTCAACGTTAGCTGCGTTTCTATTACAAATGTGCGCAAAGCTTTGTCTATATTCCACTAATGTAGAAAAAACCCCACAATTTCACTATTGCGTTGTTTCCATTTAAAAAGAAACACAATGAAAATCCCACGTGAATAGGTTTGTTCACACGATATGTGATTATAAAACAAGCCGCATCATCATCCTTCTACCGCTTCCTGTCATCTTTGCCGTTTCCACCAGTAGTAAACACCCGGATGATGATCAAAAAAAGTGCTTCCATTACAGTTTTACTAATTTTGATACAAAACACACACAAAAAAACACCACCTCATTGTAGCTCAAAAGATATTTTAGCAAAACACTTGTTTTTCAAAATTGCTGTGTTTATATTAAGCAAATTCTATTTTTTTAGTCAAATTTGTGCAGTCATGTGGCCAATTGAGACGCAGCTGTTGTCATTTCACAAAGACTCCCCTCATGCTTTTTGGGTCGACATGCTGGCGGCCCCTACTCCATGTTTAGCTCCACCTACAGTTCAGAGGGGGTAGAAATGACGGCGCCATTTCTGGAACCGGTCTCTGGTCGACAGGGACGTTCTCGAAACAGACGTGTTTTAAAAAACAATGTTGGATGGGGCCTTATTATTGCCACCCTGGAAGCCCGTGTATGAATAACCTTTCTTTAATATTTTAATCAACTTACTCAAATTTAGATGTCTGTTTCAAATGTGTTATTTACGATTAAAAATATGCCTTGGCTTTAGTTTTGCAGCACTTCCAAACGCCAAAGCTTCAAAACCCATATGACTTTTTAGGTAACTGAGATCCATGGTCCATAGGGGGAACATTTTTTTTTCTTTATGTGATGCTATCAGGCTGAACATCAGTACTGTTCACTGTCACTGGTTGCAATTTAGCTCTCTGAATCTCCGAGCTCAAAGCAGATCTGTGACTTCTGTACTTCAAAGGCGGCGGCTTAACAGACATGAAGGAACGAAGTCTGAGAGCATATAAAGCCTTCTTCAAAAAGGAGATAATTGGCATGGTTGGATTATAAGTGTGATGAAGATGAGAAAATTGTTTGTTATCTTCGTAATGCCCTTATCGAACGGACGCTGGCCCGGCTTTATCTTGTCCGTATGCCGTCTCCGCGGAGCCACTGAAAACAGAACAGGGAGCGAGTTGGAAACGAAACTTTCCAAACCATAAAACTCCCCGCTAATGTTTTTTGCTCACTGTGAAATTAGGCTCACAGCTCTGGTAAACCATCTGCCTCCCCGAATACAATCCTGCCGCCTTTGGACGGAGCTTCACTGTGCAGCAGCGTCCTCCTTAAGTCGGCCGCAGACTTGACAGTGGAAGCCCAGACGCTGTGTGAGCAGAATGAAAAGCATGACATCCGGGCAGCAGGCCGGCGAAGGGGAGGAGAGGGGGAAACCTCTGCAGAGTGCGAGCAGTACCACAACCCGTCACCTGGGGGCCACATCGTGCTTCAATAGCTCACCTTGTGTTTTGTATGTGTTTTTTTTTTTCTTCTCTCCCCCTTTTTAAGTCAGATAAACACGGCATGAAAGCAGAGCTCACCTACCATCAAATGCTCGATAAATGTATAGCTTTGCTAGAGGAACTGAGAGTGGCTGATGGGGAGGGATTTCAAAGAGAAATCCCACGTTTTCTGGTCTCTTTGCAAATGGAGCATTGCTTCCCTTGTGCTCTCTCAAACCACTTGTTCTCCAACATGGCATCTGTGGTAATGAGAGATTAGTGCAGAGTAATGAAGACAGAAAAGAGAACGGGAGGATGACGGGGGTGTTTGTAGAAAAGTGGAGGATATGGGCAAAAGAAGAAAGATCAAAATACAGGAAGTGAAACCTGGTGGTCAGCATAGGAGTAAATTTTTTTGAGTACTGTACTTAGGTTAATTTTTGAGTATCTTTGCTCGAGTACTGAGTATTTATTTTTTGGGGAACTTATGACTTTCAACTCCACTTGTGCGGTGGGGATGTTTGAAATAATAATAATATAAAAATAGTGAAAATAACTGCTTTTATTGCATTTTTATGCTAAAGGTGGTGCAGATGTTTGTAGCACAATGATTCTATGTGTCAGTGAACCACAAGGTGGTTTCAGCAAATAATATACCCGTAAAACAATGCAGCACGGTACTAATATTAGAATATATAATTTGTACTTTTGAATACTAGGAAAAGTAAGTACTTTAACGTGAGTTAGTCATGGTTAAGATTTGACCATAAGTACTTTTAATAAAGTACTACATTTCAGTCCTTTATTTTGTACCCAACATAGGGCTAAAACATTTAATCAGATTGAGCATGATGAATAGATTATTGAAATAATTAACTAATTTAGTTATCGATTAATCTGAAACTGGAGCATATGAACTCAAAAGAAGGTCATTTGCTGCAAAAACAAAACACCTACACCTACACCTTGTTTTTAAGTTATTTAAGTGCCCAAAGGTCTGTATTATCATTATTATTATTATTATTATTGTTTTCATTTATATATATATATATATAT
>CAEFZY010011507.1:0-86014 GCA_903066815.1 Brachyrhaphis roseni
TCATCATGTGTTGGTCCACTATCATCATGTGGAGGTCCACTATCATCATGTGTTGGTCCACTATCATCATGTGTTGGTCCACTATCATCATGTGGAGGACCACTGTATCATCTGGAGGTCCACTCTGCTGTTGGGCACCAAGACGCCCAAAACGGTCCAAAACATCATCTGGACTGAAAGACACAACAAGGCTGGGCGGAGGACCAGAGTCCATGTAAAAAAAAACAAAAGAAAAACTTAGTCCCAGCAAGAAAAAAGCCCTGTTAGGGCGGGGCCTGCCAAGAACAGATCGGTGGCGGTGAAGCAAGAGGCTGACCCCTAGAGGGAGATCGAGCATCATGGTGAGTCTGGGGGCCGGCAGCAGCGCAGGAAGCGGATCCATGGAGGTGAGTGATGTCGGTGCAGGGGGCGCCGACACAGGAGCTCAGGCCTTGGTGGGCAGCGTGAAGGCCGCAGAGGAATCAGGAGGGCCGGCAGAGGGATCAGGAGGGCCGGCAGAGGGCTCCAAGGAACCACAAGGCGGAGGCGACGAGGAGCCATGATTGTGGGGACAGCGATCATGGAGGAGTCTGCAGCAGCGGCGAGGGGAGAAGTGTCCGCTGCGGCGGCAACTGGAGGTGTGACGGGCGCTGGAGACATGACTGTAGCTGAGGCTGGACGTGGTGCTGGTCCCAGAGAGGACAGAGAGGCTGGAGCTGGAGCTGAGCTGATGGAGCAGAAGAATGGAACATCCGGTTGAGGAGGCAGAGGGTGGAACTAGGTCTTCACTATATGGCAGCTGGGGTGTATTGTCGAGCTGCCATATGTCAGCAGAGAGAAGATCATGTCACTTCGTGCAGAGCAAGTAAACACTGAGCTGAAACATGAGGACATGAGAACTGAAGTGTGTTGGCTGGAAGAAGCCCGACAGACTCTGAAACTAAGACTCCAGAAATTCGGAGGACATTGACAAAGGCACTGCTGTCCATAGAGAGTCGATCCGAAGAACTGGAGAGACTGTCAGAGGAGTTAGGGCGTTTCCTGAGCCAGAGAGAGAGAGAGACTGTAAAGAGATCGAGTTCCTTAGCCAACAAAACATGACTTTAAAGTCTGAAAATGCTGGGCTAAGGAAAAGATTGTCTGAACAGGAGAAAGAGGAGAACCGGGAGTATATGCCTCTCTGAAGACCTGCCAATCTGTGCATTGAAAACAGTCCTGGAGCACAGAGGCTGTAAACCTGTTTGGTTGAGCTTCAGCCGTGAAGTTGTCCATAAAGTTTTGTCCAAAAAGCCTCTTGGTGTTAAAATAAAAAATCCTGCCTAAGATCAGTAGCTGTTAGTGATGGGTAGCACACTGCTGACGGATGTTTAGGGAAACATGGAGAAGAAAACAGATTCTCAACACATCTAGTGGGTGGAATAGAAACAAGCCTCAGAAGAACGACCCGATCCCCTGGGACCATTTTCAGCAAGGTGGCCAGTTTTCCAGACAATGTACCAGACGGATCAGAAAATCCACTCAGGTACCCAGTACCTGAGTGTTCCTGTCTGGTACATTGTCTGGAAAACTGTACCTACCTTCTTTCCAAAATTTCGGAGAGCTGAAACTGGTCCCTGGGTCTCTAAAGTCTTGATCTCCTGCTCCATTTTTGTCTGTTCAGACAATCTTTCCCTTAGCTCAGCATTTTCAGACTTTAAAGTCATGTTTTGCTGGCTAAGAAACTCGATCTCCTTACAGTCTCTCTCTCTCTGGTTCAGGCGGCGCCCTTTGTCCTCTGACAATCTCTCCAGTTCTTCAGATCGACTCTCTATGGACATCTGTGCCTTTGTCAATGTCCTCTGAAGCTTCTGGAGTCTTAGATTCAGAGTCTGTCGGGCATTATACAGGGGAAGCACTTTTGCTCTCATGTCCTCATGTTTCAGCTCAGTGTTTACTTGCTCTGCACGAAGTGACACGATTTGAGCAGAAAGTGCATCATTTTGACTTGCAAGCATGTTGTATTTTGCTTGCAAGTCAAAATGCCTGGAACACCTGCCAGGTTTGGAGCATTCAATCACTCTTCTGAGATCCTCCACTGTCTGCTTGAGTTCTCTGTTTTCATTCTCCAGTTCTTCATTGCTGTTGTGTGAAGGTGTTTCATCCGTCAGCAGGCTGTCCTCATCACTTGCCATCCTTTGGGATTGATCCTTAGACATGTCTAATCTCAAACAGTTAAAATGACAAAATGGTTAACTCCCTATTCCTTCTTTGGTCCAAATGTGGCACAAATCAGTTGCTCTGTGGATTAAAGGGAAATGGATCAAAGTCATCAGTGACGTCACAGAGTATGAGTGACATCACTGGTTCACAAAGCCTCTAGAAGCCTGTTGTGTGTGGGCGTGTATCCTGCTGTGACGTGTGGTCATCCACAGAATAATTCCGTTAACTCAATCAAACTTGGACATGTAGATATTATTAATTCGTGCTCTACAGCAAAGGGAAGAAGAATTAAAGTCCAACTCAAAACCATCTCTTTCTCGCTCTCTGTATCAGCGCAGCTACGCGCAGACTCGTTGCCATAGCAACTGACAACGCCACAAAAAAAAACAAAAAACCCCAAAAACAAATCACTTATATTTCACACACAAAGAGCACCACATTCAGTCTGTTGCAATAGAGTAGTTTTAGGCTTAATGTTTATTTTTCAATTATTAAGTGATCGCTGTGATAAGAGGAGAAAACTATAAATATATCGCTGACCTTGACTTTACTGTACGACCAGCTCTCTGCTACTGTCTCTTACTCTGCAGTTGTGGAGTCTCAATGTCTGGGATCATGAGCGCCCCCTGCCATGAGGAAAGAGAACTGCCTGCCTCACCTCGAATCTGTACTCTGTCATTTCTGATCTCTCCTCAGCACACAAAACATGTTACACACACAATTGGTGACAAAAAACACTGTACATTATATACATAAGCTAAATTATGGAAAACCAGTTCATACATTAATTGTTTTTAGCCATTTTATTAGTGACGTACAGACAGGAGCAACAGGCTCCCGTATAATAGCAGTTAGTGCAGTTAGTGAGGATGATCAATCCCAGGTGAGGCTCAGCTCTCTGCTGCCTCACCTGCTTCGCTTCTGAGCATTTGAATGAGAAAATGCGAAAATTCTGCGATTTTGAAGAAAAAATAATCAGAATTGGTTAAGCTAAATTAAAATAGGTACTTTGTAAGAGGTGATTCTAATAGCATTCCATACTCATTTTCTAGAAATCGAAGCACATCTCTTGATTTTGTGTTCTATTTACATAAAGGTCATTCTCAGCACACTACAATATTATCAATAGATGGGTTGCAGCAAACAATTGCAGCAAATTGCTGGTTGTCTTTTAACATAAAATGTATTCAGTCTGAATAACTGAAACATCCATACTTTACTTAAATTACAATTAAATTCTTTTGAGCTGTCTAATGAGCGATTAGCTTAGCTCCTCTGTATGACTGACATTTACTGGATGTCAAATATTGGTTCGTCATTGCTGCTCTACTAAAACCCAAAAATCCAAATTAATACTTTAAGGGAGGGATCTCTGAAGAAGTCCAGAGATCCCTGGATCTCTGGGATCTCAGATCCCAGAGATCTTAGGATCCTCAGGTAGATCCTAAGCAGCTGAGGATCTAGCTGCTTAGCTGCTTTTCTAAGCTGAGGATCTAGAGTAGAAAAAAAAGTGGTATTTCTTATTTATACGCCTATGTGCATTAAAGGTGTATATTGAATTGAGTTAAAGGAAGATGCAAAAATCCAACTAAAGTCATCCAGTGAGGGATACTTGGATTTTATATTTAAAAAAAAAGATGTAATAAATGAAGATGTGCCAGACTAAACACAAAAGTCCCCATCTGATTCATTATTACCGTACCTGTTTTAGCAGTGACTCAGATGTTCCCAACATTTCTTCGGTGCATTTCAACTGGTCATAGTCATTAAAGTATTTGTCTGTGGAAGAACACAGTTAGTTCATTTATTTTCCTAGCTTTCTCCATTCATCAATCCCCTGCTACTGTCTAAGCTGTTGTAGTCACACCCGATTGGCTAAGGGATGAGTGGCCCCTGGGTTTTCGCCTCATAGACTCTTCAGAGCTGCTGATCTCACAAGGTGACTCAGACAGTGTTTAGGTCCTAATCAGACTGCAGGAACTTCCCCTCTCTCTGTGGTTCAGACACAAAATAATTCTCTGTCAGTCATAAATGTCTGTACAAGCACATGTGCAGCTGCCACAAGTCTTCTGTGTACATAAACCTTCTTGGTTACGGTTAGCTCTGTCTTATGTCTGCATATACACTTTTACACAAGTGTGTAGGAGCAGAGGAATAAAGCTATTTAATCCGGTTTCTGCTGACTGCGATTGGTCATGCAGCTTGAGGAAATGTTAAACAGCTGAATCCATAGTGACAAAACTGACCCAGATGAAAAATGAGTGGAAAACCAGAAGAGCACCTCAGTGAGTAAGGTCATGGCATTTAGAGTAAGAGTTTCCTGTATTTTCTCCGTGTGAAAGACAGCATAAGTCCAGTCTTTTAGTCTTCAGAAAGACTGAAGTGAATCTCAGAGCCACACAGAACCACTGAGTAATTCCAGGAAGTGAGATAGGATAAAAAAAAAAAAAATCAAAAATCACATAAGCAATGAGTCAAGAGGTCCTTCTAATCCAGGCTGAACCAATCAATCACACTCCAGGAGCGTTCCAATTCCAGCTCTTTCAACATCATGAAAATAGCTTTGTCTCGTTTACGTGACATAGCTATGGTGTAAAAGGAAGTGAAGCAGTCATTTACTCAAATATCAGAAAATGTACACCATAAGCCAAAGATGTGGTAATGAAAGACTTTGTAGTCTTTTCGGATATGTCTCTACCAGTTTTACAAAGCTCTAGACAGATTTTCTGAAGTTTAAAAACTATTTGGAAAATATAACTTAGATGGAGAGAGTTTGTGAACATAATTTTTTAGGTTTTGCAACCAATTCTCATTTACAGCCTCTGACAGACTTCCTTATAGAATTTTCCTGTTTTTAAGTTTAAGGCTGAACAAAGGTTGCATGCGGCCTTGAGTAAATATTGATTTGGGGCCCCTCCTGTCAAGAAGATCACTACCAATAACAGCATTTTAAATACGGAATTGGTGAAATCAGAGAAAGGTAGACAAGCTTAATTGGCTGCTCTTTAAAGCAATTGTGGATAATTGGTTGGTAATGGCTAAGATGTAAGCGTGAACAAACTGAACTCAGACATAATATATTAAATTATTATGTTAAATTTTGTGTTTGTTTTTTGTTTGAAATCCCAATTAATTACATAAAGGTTTAAGGTGGCATACAACCAAATGTGAAAATGTTGGAGGTGTGAATACCTTAGCATGTTCACATGTCAAATCAGTGCAACCTTAATGAAAGAAAATAAATATTTTTTATACAGATATTTAAGGAGCTGAACTACGCCAGTGAATGAAGACTTTAACTGAGTTACATTTTCACAGATAAAAAAAATACCTTAAACAATGAATGAACATTCTGATGCTGTTCTACAGTCTAAAATATTTACATTTTTAACCTCATTGTTGCATTACAAAAAACATCTGGGAATATTAAAATTTATTACCAGAGAACTAAAGCTATCCGTCCCAAATTAATTTGCAAAACCATGGAGTGGACTTGGGGAAATTTTGCAGAACAAGTCAACTTAATAGTGGTTCATGAGAATTTATTATCTGGGAAAAACTGATGTCTGCACAAAATGGCAATCTTTCAAATCTGAGTTTAGATGTTTCAATTAGAGCCAGACTAGTGGCTAGTGACAGGCAGGCTAGTGGCGTTGTGGGGACTATCAAAGCTTAGTATTTTGTCTGTTGTAGAGAATAATCAGAGGAAACTAAGTTTGGAGAATCACTACAATCCCTGACTTGTCAAGTGATGAAAATGCTGACCTCAGTAGCAGAAAGTCAAGTCATAAAAGGACTGTGTATGTTTTGTGCGACCAACCAGTTGTAGGACTTAAAAACGTATATGAGTCAGCGATCATTTTCCAATTAAAAGAATCCAAAAGTGAGACTCATAATTTAAATTGGAAACATTTGCTCATCCAACAACTAAGTCTGCCAAGTAATGTTTTGAAAGTATGTGTACAGAAACTTCCCACACGGATTTTATGCATGGTGCTAATGTCGACGCCACACCACTCAGTTTTTTTTGTCCTACACTGATGGTGTCCATTCTGAAAGTTCACAGCTGTGCGGGATATCTTCTTATGATTTATGAATGGCTGAAGGCAGTGCAGAGGCGACTCATCTTGATGGGTTTACGATTAAAATGTTTTGTAAGAGAAGCTATTAGAAATGTTCCATTAAATCTTTTACTCAAAAGGTTTTTTTAATTGTTATGGTCTAAACTATTATTGGTTGTTGGAATTTAAATTTAAGTAGTTCCTGCTCTGTGTAGTCAGAGGCTGGACTCCCCATTAAGACCTTCTCCCTGAGTCTTTAACTCAAATCGCTCTGACTCCTGTCAAGAATAAGTGATATACTGACTAATAATACATCACCACCACCCAACTTCAAATAAAAGTGTAATATCTCTTTAATTAGGGGTGATTTAGGGCTGGTTTTGCAGACAGAGTTAAGTGTTGATAAATAGTGGCTGACACTCCAACAGACAGTGACTCACAGTAGTGACTGTCTGTTGGAGGTGAATGTGTGCATTCACCTGTGCATGCACACAGACACCGGGCATCCAAAATAAAATATTTTGGGTTGATAAGCCATATCTCATCTCCTCACAGAGAACCCATCTTAGTGATTAAACAGGAAATCTGAAGGACAGAACTACGATGTTGCTCTGGAGTCCCCTCTGACAAGCGGAGTTTTTCTGTCTGGCCAAGCAGACCTGAGGTCACATGGAGGTTGTGTAAATATATGCTCTCTCTTGGTGGGATGCAAGCTTAAACAGATTTTTCCATGACTCACCCCAGTGAATGAAGCATGCCTTGCCAAAATAAATTCATAACACTGGTTCAAATCGACACAGGGAGTTGTTTAGGTAGCATAGCAGGGGAGTTAAAAAGTTTTCTGTCGATTGATCTTAATCATTGTTGATGCTCAATGATTCCAAGAGAAGAAGGTTTCCATTGGATGTGCTCAGTGCTTCTTTCCCTCTGATGTAATAGGCAGCAGGCCCCCGTGAGCCATTTTGTAATTTCTGTTTTTGTTTTACATTTATTCTTTCATTCTTTTTTCCACCTAAGCGAGCATATTAACAGGCTCTACCTGAACTGATTTAGGTAAATACGTCACTGAAACGAAGCAGCTTACTTGCCAGAGTGACTTCTCGATCAAAGAAAACACCCTTAAGAAAATGAAAATACATAATAATGCAATCTGAATACTTATGAGATAATGACTTGCAAAAGTATTCCTGCCCTTCTTTTTTTCTTTTTCTTTTTTAATTGGGAAACATTTTTAGTGGCAAATTTACTAATTATTTGTCAGTGAGGGATGTTTATTGGTGACGGTTGCTAAGTAATATCTCCTTATAAAACATATGAGACCTTCACAAAACATCCACATTTATAGATTAAATTACACAATGAGGGACACTGTTTAGGTGACTTCTGAAGGCAATTGATTGCACAGGATTTTGTCAGGGGTTTGGGAGTAAAAGAAAAACAAAGTTGTCTCTTGCTGTTATAGTCTTATTTTTCTTAATCTTCACAATTATGGTTGACTTTGTGTTGGTATTTCATTTAAAATATCAATAAAACACATTGAAACTGGTGGCTGTAACGTGATATAAGGTGGAATAGTTCAAAGAGATGTCCAGAAATGGCAGGTAAATTATCGAGGGGTAAAAAAATTCAGTCCTCATAAACCTTGAATATATTCATGCTTTTGATCCAAACTTTGTATCAGTTTGAGTTATATTAGACTGTTCTTAAATCTGCTTTCTTAAACAGAAAGTCCATGACATCATTACCTATGAATGCCATTGATTGTCTATTTTCCTAGCCTGACCCACGGCATGGCTCAGATCATTTATGGTGACCTTTGTGTGTACGTGCAGTGACCCCTCATGAAGACAAATTCAGAGAAGTCAGACATACGTTCACAAGTTTGCACAAGAGTTCTTGTTTGGACTTTATGCTCATGAGGCTTCTCTCAAGGCAGACTGAGGTTAGTCTTAAAGTCGCCTGAACTCAAATCTGATCTGGTTTTAACTTTAACAGACTGTAAACAGAAGCCATTTGAACCATGATTTAAACCTTTACTAACAAACAAGTCCCAACATGCAGCAAAATCCCAAAAAAGGTGTAAAAAGAAGAACACAAATGTTTTTACACGAATAATTTTTATTGCAACATGTGAGATGAACTTTAACATTTTTATAGTCTTTTGGGGTATATAATGTAGATATGTACTATACATCTACCAGCTGTGTAAATCTAGAGACTGAAAATGTAGCAATTTAAGATGTTTTTCTTGACAAATCATATTTGTTAAAATTTGTAGCATCTTTCCAAGGGGATGGTGTCTGCAAACATCAATTTCAAAGCTCTGCAACCGGTTGGATTTATGTCTAGACTTTAACTGTGTCATTCTAACCCATGAGTGTTCTTTATGTTAAACCATTCAGTTGCAGCTCTGTATGTTTAGGTTTGTTGTCCTGCTGAAAGTTTAACCTCCAGAGCCAGCAGCCATTAGCAAATGACTTGAGTGGACACCATGGAGAAGCACTGTTGTAATGACGTACAGAAGGGGGAGTATCGCAAAGGGTAAGGGGTTTTAAAAGAAACAGAGGCCAATTTGAAGGTGTCATGCTGTTGCGATGCAATCCCAAATTTCTTTTAAGTTTTTTTTGGTATATATCTTTAACATAGTGGCTTAATTATGGTATAAAACGGCCCCATGTGCCTGGAAAATATATAACACTCCCTCTTTAAGTCTTTTGAATCTATCTCTTACAATTTCTTCTAAAAAAAAGTAATCCTATATTCAACTCAGTTCATGTCTTCTCTGAACAGCTTGGCATCGCTACACTATGATGTTGCCGCTACCATGTTTCATCAAAGGGATAGTGTATTCTCCCTGAATACACTGTGCTAGACTTGTACCTTAGTACTTACATATAAGTACCAAGGTAAAGTTTACATTTTAGTCTCATCTTCTCATTCCTTACATGGATTCAAACAAAGACCTTTTCCATGCCACTTCTGTCTGTTGGTTAGTTAGAAGGCCACATCTTTCCAGAGCAATACTGTTCCTTTCTTCGTACAATGACTTGAACAGTCTCGTATGTCCCTACTTTTACACATCTGTGAATTAAAATAGTGATGTGAAGAAAGCATGTTTTTTATATGTTGTTTTCTTAAACACACACTATGTATAAAGTGTGCTGTGTATTTTCAAGTAATTCCATCAGTTGTTGCCATCTAAGGTTTCCCATCTAAACTTTGAATCTATTCCTACTCTGATGTTAAGTTTGCCATCTAGTGTTCGTAAATGCTGAACTGCAGCACTAAGGTGTTTTGTATGAAAATAAAACTATAGCCTGTGGGAAGCTGCCAAGCACTGCTTACATTCTGCTGTAAATTCCTGTTAAGCTTCTGTTTTGCAGTAAAATGTGTAGCAACAAGCTTTTTTAACCTAAAGTCATCCAGCAATCTGTATAGACACTTAAATAGTTAGAGTAACGTCAGTGTATCTTTGGAAGTTGGTTCTTACCAGGCTTAATTTCATATATTGATGAATATTTTATAGTCTTTTTTTCCCTTAAGTGTTAAGTAAGAAATTTTTTTAGTATTCTAAGCAGAAAAGTAATTCTCCCATAAACCTATAAATAACCCGAAACAGAAAAGACATGACATTTTAAGAACAAAAACTTTTTAGAAAGAAATTTTGCATAATTTAACCTCCGATTGGCTAAAGCTTTCACATTTTACAAGTGATGTCAAACCTGCTTCCAATCTGCAGATGACTTCCATGTGTGTATACCCTCTGCATACTTCAGTAGGTCATGCATTCTTTCAGCTCACAAAAAAATGTATCAAGCTAGAGGGGTAAAGTAGGTTTCATCTAATTTCAGATAATTTCGAAAGGCCTATTTTCCTTTATGCTGCATTTACAGAGTCACACAGTTGTGTCTGCTTCACTCATAAAAGCCTGTATTTTTATTCTAGTAAAAACATTAAACTCAGCTCAGTCATTAAATGAAAAGCAGATTTTTTTCAATAATAATTTTTCAGTCTTTATATCTCCTAAGACAGCTTGATATGTATGGATGTTCTGCCAGAAAACTGACAGCAGGACACACATGGAACTTGGAAAAAAATCGTCTTTCATGTGCACTTTTGCCTTCCACACATATGTTCTTTATTATATGCTCTATGACAGTCGGTACATGGAAACTCGTATAGAAAAATAGACTAAAACAATGAATGAAAACTAAAAAATAGAGATTTTTATGCTTGATAATGTAATAAGGTGAAAGAGGATTCGGTTTTACATAAATTTAGTCACAGATATCCTTTTAAAAAAAATGCAACAGAGATTGTGAACACTAGAGGGCTCAAGAGCACTCAGAAAAACCGCAGCACGCAAACAGTCCCCTAAATATTACAATCAACTGTCAAGTATTTGCATGAGATAAACATGCAGAAATGCATGTCATTGTTTATCTTTTTAGACTGAAACAAGAAAAACAATGAGTCCAGCACACAGGAGAGCCAAGCTGAAGGACGTAGCGCTTCTTGAGAGAGAACGCAAATGGGAAGTTACAGCAATGGTGATTCCAGGCCTACAGTTGTCACAGTTTTCACCACAGAAAGAGCAGGCGTCTGTGGTGTGAAGACTATCTGTGTTGTATGTTCTTGTTGTTTTCCTCGCTAAAAACGTACAAAAAAAATGACATGACAGGTATACACGATATTTGAATCAACACTTAAGTGGGAAACTGTATTTGTAACATGACATTTATTTCCAGTTATACTCACTCGGTTCATAGTAGTCGTAAACCTGTAGCACAGCATCCTTTACATGGGCTACTTTAAAAGTTCTTACCAGAGGAAGTGTGACACAAACTTCTGCCTTGGTGACCTGAAAATGACATAAGAAGATCAGTTCTTCAAGTTATTATGCAGATGAGTCATAACATCGTGACCACTTGTAGGTGAAGCGCATAGAACTGATGATCTCTCCAGAAAAAAAGGACCAGACTAGTGGTCATAATGTTATGCCTCACAGGTGTGTAATAAAGAAACTAACAAGGCATCAGGGCAGATCTGATGATGAGAGTTGCTTTTTTATTTTATTTTTTATCAAGGATCTTTTTTTTTATCTATAAAAGTTGCAGTTGAGGGCATGTTGAAATACTCTTCATGATACCTGTCCTGCAACTACAAAAGGGTGTTCTCTGCTGATTTTTTTTTTTTTACATAACTCAAATGCATTCTTGTTTCATGAACTATAAATAGTATGTAAACATCTAAGCAGATGAAGAAAAGAACTTACAGAATTCAGGTACAAGCTGACTCTTTCAGGCCCTATGTCCACTCTCCTGATAAAATCCGCCTGGACTGCAGCTCCGGAGAAAAGACTGAAACCACTGAGCATCCCCACTTCCAGTATAGTCATACCTGTGTGAGCTATTTCTTGATTATCCTTTAATCTACAGAAAATAAAATGAAATGTAAAAAGTTTTACAAAAAAATATGCAAATTCTAAAAGCATTAGGCATTATAGAGATTACCTTGTGCATACAGACAACATTATGTGATTGACGTCATTGAAAGTAAGATCAAAGTTTAATATGAATGCATCCTTGTCTGTGGTGGGCTCGATGTCCTTTGTGCTCTTTGTGTTGTAAAAGATGTTCACCTGGATGGATTCATAAAATTATTTTAAAATGGAAGCAAAGAATTCAGACGAAGAAAAGTAAAGATGGTAGCTTTAAGTGCTCCCTCTTTTCTGGATTCAGCACAAGCTGACAGCTAAAATCTGCAGTCCAGATGTTAACTGATGAGCGACGGTTATCATCTCTACATTTACATTTGTTGTTTTGAATCCACACTTCTAATCTGAGACGTGCTGGGGCATTTATCATGCACAGCTGCTGCTATTAATTTATTCTGAACATGTTCCTGTGGTTAAACAATCTGTCAGCAGGTTGTAGAACCAGATATAAAGGAAGAAGAAAAACATCACTGCTCTGCAAAGTTTCAAACAAGAAATCAGAAAAGGATTACTGAAACAAATGCTTCTTTCAAAATAGCAAACTTTACCTGAAATATGGCAAATCCTACTCCTTCCATGAAAATATTTAAAGGTAAATCTTCATCAGCATTAATCTGATAACACAAAATTGAATCAAGAAAAAATAAAAGTTCAGCTTTTAAAAGGAATATAACAATCAGAGGTTTACATACAATCTTTATCGGCATAGATGCTATTTTAATCATTTGATGATGCAATGATTCTTCAATAATTTTTAAACAGAAATGTTGTGCACTAGTTTGATTCTAGTTTCTTCTTTTCAAATACACACAAGATTAAAATTATGCTGGCATACACACATAGTGCACAGCTACACACTTTTTGTAGCTGTAAGCAAAATTTGGCATGTACCTAAGTGTTTGACCACTCTTCTTGTCAGAAAAAAAGCCCAACACCATGCGGCTGCCACCACCATGCTTGACAGTACAATATTCTTAAGTTTGAAATTCTTCCCTTTGACTCCTCCAAACATACTGTTTGTCACAAAGGAGTATAAGGCTGCCAAAATAATCAATATCTAGGTAACATCGATATAATCTTGCACACTTTTCTAAGAATTCCACATTTGAAATAATAATTATGCATATAAACATAAATGATTGATTTCCTGAGATTTGTTATTTGTTACCTCTCTGCTTTGATAAACTCGATAGTTGGTTGAATTGATGTAAAACAGCGATCCAGTTGAAGACACGGGGGAAGATATATTAACCTTAAGATTGATGGCATTTGCACCACTGAATGCAGCGTAATAAGACAGAACCTGGAGAGCAACTACAGTATCCTGCAGAAAATAGAAGCAAAACACCCTACCATTATCTCACTATTTACACTGTAAAACTTTGTACCAGACAAAGGAGGTAATTCATGAACCTTCTCAAGCCTGGTCTCACCTGAGTTGTTCCAAAGCCACCTAGATGACTTCTCTGCGTACTCAACCACTTCATGAGTGGAATACTTTCGAGGAAGCTGCCACGCAGAAATTGAACCAGCAGCACATAGGAGGCCATTTCAATCTGTGTTGAATGTTGCTGCTGGTTGTTAGATCTCAAGTCTCCAGAGATTGTCCACATCATGACACCATCTTGGGAGGAGAGAAAAGACAAACCATGAGAAAGTATGCACAGGCTAGACCAGCTGCTTTGTTAAAGCATGTCCAGGTGCCAAAACATGTTTGTTATTTCAAGAAATGAAGGGTTATTCTGATACAATTTCAAATGAGTGTGGACTGATTTGATCAAGATTTCATCAGTCACAGTTTTTGCAGGTTATTTAGCATTTTTTTATGTCGTAAAATGCATTCTGACTCACCTATGTAATCAGCTCTTCTAGTGAGCTCTGTGATCACCCTCTCCAGTACGTTACTTTTGCCCAGAGCCAAAGCATAAGCCACCAGACACAGGGTGTAGTTGCTGACAATACCACTGGACACTTTGCTCTCTAGGTATCTCAAGCTCAAAGACACATTGTCCGCATACATCTCCTATGCACAAAGTAAATGCAAGTAAGTTATATTATTTCTGAAAATAATATAACTTTACTTTCAGTTATTACATGAAATGGACAGATCTTTTTGACTTACGGAGTATGTATCGTCCTCCAGAAATGCCAGAAGTACATAAGCAGTGAGAGCAACGGGGCTTTCATGCTGACCTCCCCGCATTTCTGTGTGGATAAGCTTCTTGCCGACCTCAGTAAACTCCCCTTTGGAATCTTGGTGTTTCAAGAGCCAGGCTGTGGCTTTGGTTAAGACTGTCTGGTCTATCTGCATGTATGGCTGAGCCTGGAGGAAGTATCGCAGCACCAGGGCTGTCAGCCTGGTTCATAAAAATAGAGCAAAGATAAAGAGATAAGAAGAAATGATGAAAAAGAAAAAAACATCTATTTCTTCAAAATGAAACCAAATTATGACCTACCAAGTGCTACCAGAGGTGTCACTTTGTCCAAAAGCACTGAAGGAACCATCATCTCTTTGGTAAGAAAGTTGTTTCTCATAACCTATAATAAAATACATGTTTGTAATTAAACATTTAAGTGGCAGAACATTTATGAGAAATCCCAAGACATTTAAGAAATTAACTTTGATGAAACACTGTTTTATGTTCTACTGCAGCTATGTCCAAACTTTTTGCTGTCATCCAATGGGAACTCCTTATGAGCCAAATAGAATATTTTCTTTTTAATAAAGAGGCTAAAATAATTTTGTTATGATTTTTTTTTCTAAATTAATCAGTTATTTAAATTAAATTAAGAATTTACCTAAAATAACTGCAATATTTTAACAAAATGAACAAAGTAACCCACATTTTGTCAAAATGGATCAGTAAATCATGAAATAAAAAATTTGTTTGCTGTGCTCAACAACAAGAATAGGATGTGTGTCACGCAAAGTATTTATTGTATTATTACAAACATTTGTATAAAAAAATGTTAATTAAATTAAAAAAATGTTAAATAAAGAAAAATAGCTTGTTCTGAACAGTTCACAAAAAGATTTTTAAATGTCAGTTATAATCCTACCATGCAATATTTATGCTCATTTTGAATTATTGTATTGCACATAGGCATTCAGAGGGCTTTAAGTTGCCCTAGGTCACACTTTGGATACCCATGTTCTCTCACAATGACTAGACATCACAGGATAACAAAGACACTCAGGACAAATCTAGCCATTAACTGCAAATGGCTTTGTAAATTTCTCCAACTTTATTTGTAGTTTATGACTGAAATTAGTGATGCACTCCAACTTACCTTGCATCATGTAGAAAAGAGCTTTGTTTCTGATCCCTTCATCATCCTGGCTTGATTTTTCTAGGTACTGGAGCACAAAGACACTCGGAGCAAAGTGAACCATGTTCTGCTCTCCACACCCAGTAGGCAGCTGAACCAATGAATCCAAATTTTCAATTGACAAAGCCAAGATGTCACCTGTTAGATAAGTTAAAGACGGGACAATTTAGCAGTTTTGTATTGTGTTTGACATCAGGATACAACAGTAAATGACCCAGTACATACAATTTTTTTAATATATAGGATGAAAATATTTGTGAAAAAGAGAAAATAAGGAAAAAATAGGACTCCTATCTGTCTGTGTTAAGTGAGCCAAGTTAATATTATTATATTAATTGAAGAATGAAAATATTGGAACATAGTAAGATGAGCCAGAGAACATTAATGTATCTCTGATTATAAGTGTAAGAAACATTTCTAATTGCAAACTGACATAAAGCAAATGATGAACGTACCGACAAGTGCTACATGGGCCCTCTGGCTTCCTGGTACCAGATTTGGAGGAAAAGAAAAGGTCACAGATGTGGAAGAGTCTTGTTTCTCTGGTATCACTTCCAAGAACAAGGTGTGAGAGAAGGCCTGTTCAACTCCTTCAGGCTACATAAATATATAAGTAGTATTTGTATTATCAGATTGATGGAATTGAATTTGTTCTTTTGCTTCAAGTTAAAAAAAAAAGATAAATCTTTTTATTTTTTGCAAACTTGGTAAGTCTATTCCTATCTCCTCATATGTCTTACCTTCACCCAGATTTTTTCAACAAGTCCATCTGAGGCTTCTGCAGACACAGCATCCACAGATATTTCCATCTCACCAAGAGCCAAAGGCCTGATAGGGAATAAGGCTGAAGCAGACTCATGACTCCCTAAGGTAATTTTCTGAGCATTTATAATAGATGCACCCCTTCGGTCCATTAAGACAAACTCAAAGGCATCACTCTGGGCTACCAACACAATCACCTACAAGAGAAAGATACTGAGTTAGACCAAAAATAAAACATATAAAGTACAAACTAAAGGAGCTACTGAACTGACTCCAAGTTACTTGAATTTATGTATAAAAAGAAAAGAAAGTATATGTCCTATCCAAAGATCCATTCAATTAACCTCAGTTTCTTGCTCTAAATGGTTGATGACATTGACTTCCAGGACAACCTCCTCCCCTTTGATGAGGTGTGAAGGGACAACAAGAGACAAGGAGAAGTCTTTGGATATGATCAGCTATCAGTGCAAAGACAGAAGACACAATAATAAGTTGGGCAACAGAACTGGTTTATATTAAAGCACTAGTAGAGGCAAACATTATAATTTCATTACCTTTTGTGGTAGAGGAGTAAAACCCAAACCCAGGTTCTCAGACAATGACACTGCTACAGCTCCTAAGCAGGTAACACCATTAGGTACTGTTATTTTCCCACTGGTCCAGTTCTTATCACTAAAAGACATGACGAGATAAAAAGATGTTTTGGGCCATCGCTTTAGCACCACACTCTGTTCAAATGATTAGCTTTAATGTCTTACCTAACGCTTGTATCCAACAATAGCAGAGATTCAGCAGTCTTCATCCAGTTGTTCCAGTATTGCTCTAAAATGGACCTATTAGATTTATCTCCCTCTTCACGTAGTTGTTACAGAAAGAAGAAATCACATCATGTACCATGTATGAGGCTGAATTCCAAATGTGGAATGAAGTGTATGTTGTAAATGATTTTAAGATGATTTCATCATTATATATCAACTCTTACCATTTACAGGTCCATCTTCTTGGTTTTTCAAATAAAATCTTGCGTTGGTCATCTTCTTAAGATTATATTTCTGCATGAAACAACACATCTTACTACACTTACTTCTTGAATTTATTTACAAATATTTACAAGAAAAAATAGTACTTGCATTGTTTTCATTGTCAACCAGATTCTAACTTAAGTAGAGATTGTTCTATTGAAAACTGTATATACAACAGACATACATTTATTCTCACACTTACAGATACTCAGCACAGAACCCTACAGGGCATTACATTACCTGCTGCCTGCTGATTTTAGGAATCAGCAGGCAGATTCCTAAAAGCCTGCTGGAATCTGCCAAAAATTCATTTATGACTTCAGGTCATCTAAAATCTAAAATGTTGTTCCTTTTGTTCTATAAAGTCCACATGCAAACAGTTTTATGTGTGATGGGGTATAAAAAACCATTCACTCGACAAGCAAGGTGCATTTTGAGTTTGAATTGTTTTAAATGGCAGGAATGTGTTTTTTTAACTGCCTCTGCTCTGAGCAGCTTGACCTAAAAGCAGATGTTCCCTTTGAGAGCTTTGGACTGAGTACAGACTCACTGAACTGGAGGCATGGATGTTACTTTGATAACAGTCTCGGGACCATAGTCACCTAAACGACCTCAAATGTTTTAAAGAATTAATTCTTCACACAATACAGGCCACCAGATACCTTTGTTTCCTTCATATACTGTCATCAATCACCCTTAGGCTCTGTTCCCAAAATTCTGCATAGTTCCCCACTGCTAGAACAACAAGTCATCTCCAAACATGTATCATGTTACATCATGATACCCCCACAATGTATTAAAGAAACAGCTTAGATAACTGGAGATATCCCTTTGTAATCAAAACAATAAAGGAAGCATGAAGCAAAGACAGCTCTGTCCAAAGAAGCAACTTTCTCAGAAATTTTAAAAGAAGGTCACATTTCAGAATCTTTTTGTTTTTTTGGGGGGGTTTTTTTGCATCTTCTAACATGGCCCAAATGACACTTCTAGGATTAATCCCAGCATGAAAGCTTTTAATGTTTTATTAACTGCAAACAAAAGTTGAACTTAGACCTTTTATCTAGTCCAAAGTGTTTTACTACCTGTTCAAGTCTGTAGTCCAGGTCAGACTGCAGGGGATCATTTTGCATCGCTGTCACTGTGATTCCAACTTGAAACCTGGATTCACTGCCAGCCACAGTGAGCGACACCTGCTCACCGGGCTGGGCCCTCTCCCTGCTCCAGTTTAGAGTTACCTGAAAAGAGCAGGTAAACATTCATCCAGAAGGAGCGTTACATGTTTCTGTTGCAAGAAACAGTATTTAAGCTGGTTATATTGACGAAAATATGATAAAGCAATATATTTTCACACATGGTTGTACTGATGGATAGAAATGTAGGCTGTGTCACTGGTAATTTCCCCATCAGAAGGGATGTAGTAGACAGTAACGCAGGCCTCAGGGTACCAGGACAGCTCTGGTGTGAGAGTGACTGAAGACGAGAAGTTCTTTGTCCCGGCGGACACCACCTGACCTTTAGAGCTTACCTATAATTAAAGTAACACAAAAGAGGTATCATATTTACAGCATATCTTGTATCCACTCCCAATTAAAGTATCCATACCCTTTGAATATTTTCACATTGTGTCACTCTCCAACTGCAAACTTCATTGTATTTTATTGGGATAATTGTCCAACACAAAATATCAGAGAAATGAGATTGGCAAATAAAAAGTACATGTTTATTTTTATTTATCATTTTTACTAAATAAATGAGTGTAGAGGGCATTTACATCTTGCCACCTTATTATGATATCCCTAAGCAGAATCCAGTGCAACCAATTAACTTCAGAAATAATTTTGTTAAAATATTATTATATATACATTAATGTTTATTTGAAAACATAAATTAACAAACAGCATCATGAAAACCAAGAAACACAGAAGAAAGATGAGGGATAAAAAAAAAAGTAGTGATGTTTAAAGCATATAGTTATCTTGTAAAACATTATTCCAAGGTTTAAACAGCTCAGAGGAAATACTAAGAAACTGCTATCCAACTGAGATAACAATTCATTGAAGAGAGCATTAATCAGAGGAAAGACTAATTAGGTTCATGGTAACTCAAGAGGAGCTACAAAGACCTACAGCTCAGGTGGGAGAATCTGTCAACACAGCAACTCACAGCAATTCTCACCTTCATAGGGGGGATACAAAAGTATTTCAAAGCACAAAAAAAGTGGTTTATCTACTATTCCATGCAATAACTGACACATTTAAACTAACATACCACAAAGTGAAGCCTCTCTGGTTTGATGGTGCTCTCCACATTAAGTTGAAGTGGAAGTCCAATCTGAGAGTTAATGAGATAAACCAGAGATTCTTATATTACTTCCACATGCAGTTAAATGCAAAATAGTGCAGAATGTGTTTAAAATGTACCTGTGCAGGGAATGTGTTGATTGGGCCGATCTGAATATATGAGCCAGTAGGGGAGGAGTAGTTAGTGTACACCTTCAGGGTCTCCTCATTTATCTGGAATCTCGCCTGAAGATAAAAATAACATGAAGAGTTTGAAATAGTTTGCTCTGTCAGATACACATCTTTGATTCCAGGAATTGTGTACTGTACTGAAGCCACTTATGTTAGATGCATCAAATCTCAGAATGGTA
Organism: Brachyrhaphis roseni; assembly: GCA_903066815.1. NCBI lineage: Eukaryota > Metazoa > Chordata > Actinopteri > Cyprinodontiformes > Poeciliidae > Brachyrhaphis > Brachyrhaphis roseni. The sequence goes on from CAEFZY010011507.1 coordinate 19,501, forward strand.
CCTTTCCTGGAAGATCTACTTCTGTGAGCTATGACTCATAATACTCACCTGTATGAATAGCATCTCTACTTGATCTTGTAATTTAAATCGTATGAGGACGTTGCCATTCTCAGGCACGGGGAGAGTAAGACTCTTAGTCGTTGAGTTAATCAAAGAAGATCTCTGAGTGACTTGAACCACAACAGAGTGCTTCAAATCCAGTGAGCTGAGAGACTTTCTGTCATATCTAACAATCCTGAGCTGTGAAATGCAAGAGCAGATTTATATATATTTTTGTAGGAGTTTAATACTTTAATAATCCTGTAATTTTGAAATGACTCCACTTACATTTGCTGAGAAGTTTAAGGATGGCTTCAGAGTCGATGGGAAGTTAAGGAACATGAGCTGGAATTTGTTTCTCAACACATGAACTTCAACGGTTTTATTCACAGTAAATCCTGGAACCACAGGAACAGAAACAAAATGTTGTGGTAAAGCGTTGAGATATTGAAGGCGTTGTTTAAAATGAAACATACCTGTGGAGCCACTTTTAAACTGGACAGCAATGTGTAGAACATGACTGTTGCTAGTTGATAAGGAGGAGTACAGAGCCTGAAGTTTGTCTCTGCTGAAGAAAAACTGGGCTGACCCATAGATCTGAAAGAGGTAGGTGTATTCTTGTATATTCTTGCTTTAATTTACTTTTTATTTAAAATAGATAAGAGTCAGTCATTAAATCTCACCTGTTTGGTTTCGGTTTGGAGAGATGGAGAGGTTCTGTTGTTTATCAAAGGCTTTAAGGTGACATCTAAAGTCCCATGTGAAGGTTGTCCATGGGGATAACTGGAAGTAAAATTATTTGTAGAGGAAATAGTGTGAAACAGACTCAAAAGCTAGTTTATTAGGAACACCCAAACAATTGTTGGTCAATGCAAGCAGTAAATTAGCCAAAAATATTGTAACCAATCAGTGCATTTAGATGTCTAGAGGTGGTGACCTTGATGAATTTCAAACTGAGTAACAACGGGGAATGAAAAGAGGACCTGAACCTGACGTGGTTGGTACCAGACTGGCTGGTCTGAGTATTTCAAAACCTGGTAATCTGCTGGGAAATTCACACATAACCATCTCACAACTACATTTCTCAACATCCAAAGAGCAACAGGCATCAAATCAAATCAAAGTAAATCAAATCCAATCAAAATGTATTTGTATAGCACATTTCAGCAACAAGGTATTTCAAAGCACTTTACATCATAAAAACACAAAAATACAAAGTCATAGAACACAGTCAACAATATCTACTTCATCAAAAATGTAGATGAAGATTCCTTAATCAAAAATCCTTGTCGAGTGCAACCATGATATAGCCACCGCGGATGTGGAGTTGACAAATCTGCAAAAACTGCATGATGCTGTGGACCAAAGGCTTTAAGAAATATTTCTGACACTTTGTTGAATTTATACCTTGCAAAATTAAGGCAAAATGGGGAGGATCTAACCCAAAAAAGGCAATAAATATCTAAGGCTGTGACCACTGACAGAATGCAGTGCAAGGAACAGCAAAGACACTGCAAATTTTAAGCTTTGTTTCAGGTTATACTGGGAAAAAAAGCTTAAAGGACAAACACTGACATAACTGTAGCACAGTTAAACTTACAGCACTCTTACTGATCCTGTGATGTCATCTCCAAGAAGCACTTGAGAAGATGTTTTGACCATCACATCAAAAGGAGAAGCTCCTTCATCTGTCAAACATGAAATTATGAGAAAAATAAATATTCTATTGTGTTTGCTGCGGTTCTGCTCACCTGGATTTGTTGAGAATCAAGTAAAGTTCAGTAACGTCCGGTATACTAAAAATAAACTTTGTTACATTTCCAACTACAACACTGAAAGTGCTGGAAATTGTGATATTGTCATAATCTGTATAATATTTGGGCTACAGTTTCATCTGTAATTCCTGTTTTGACCTTTTGTTGTTTATTTATTTATGATTAATTACTTCAGTCCTCTGTGTGTTTTGCTGCTTGGTTTACTATAATTTGAGTATCAGGCTACCATGGGCTATGTTCATACTGCCTGATGTGACCCAACTGCTTTAAAAAATATATATATACATTCATTAGTTGAATAATTTAGGATTTTCTATTTTTTTCTGTTAAATTTACAAGTAAAGTATTTTTTGACAGTTTTAAAAGTGCTAAAGAAAAGTCAAATTAAATGAACAAAATAATTCAGTTTGACATTGACATCAACCAATATCAATCAATTCAGATAGCGCTGCATGTTAACTGGTCATTATATAAATGCTATCTGTAGCATCATTACCACGATGTTCCACAATGAAGGATTTCTCATCAGTTACACCCTGTCAAAATGAAAGAAAATTATTTTTAACACAAATTCTTTAACACAACATGATAAAGCACAAAAGGGAGTATTTCAATCTTACGTTCACTGTTGCTGTGATCCTCCATTGTCCAGGGCGAGACATCAGGGATAAACTGAATTCTTTCAAGGCAATCCCTAGATTTTCTGTGGAGTTCCAGCTTTCAACAGGTTTCCCACTGGGATCCTGTGTGTTAAAGGCACATTAGTCAAGCTTTTCACCTAACTAAACCAGGGATTTTCTATAGAAAGCCTACCTTACCAACAGTGAAATGTCCACCCTGCCTTTGTATTGTTTGTTATCCAGTTGGAAAGTGACAACTCTGATGTTGACGGTGTCGCCCGGTTTGTAGCTTGATCTGTCCGTTTGTATGAATAATGAAACCGTCCAGAGGTTGTAGGTGAGGGATGTGGTGTTTGTGAAAAGGAGGCGATTCTCGCTGTAGCCCCTCACAGTTAAGTTTAGTAGTGAGTTTTGTGATAAAGAGCCAGGAAACTGGGAAGATGTTCAGAAAATAATATCAAACCTGGATATAAACTTTCAGACAATTTTAGTAAAATTTTATTTGGGATTAAAATAAATAAAAATAAACCTCACAGGTGGAAGACTGAGGATAGTTGTAACACCTTTAAAAAGACAGAATTTTAGTATGCACTACCCATTTCAAATGTTAGCAAGGAAATCAAACGTGAATTTGTGAAACTGTATCACCTCCTTGAAATCGCCCTTTTTGCGTGACTTTTGTGTTGCCATGTGCCACCTCAGCTGTTAAATTGCCATGGAAGTCAGCAAAAACAGTGATCGCGATAGCAGTGGGTGAACCAGCATTGAGCACCTCTGGACCCGAGATCAGAAACAATGTTGTACTTTAACAAAACAAAGGAAGAGACATTAGCCATGCAAACTGGTTAAGTTGGTCTTCGGGGAGAATAAAAACTGTCACTTCATTCAGAATAAACAGCACTGCTTACTTGGGTGAATATTGTGTCAATCCAGAAGCAGCAAAAGACAAAACGAGGGTCCATATTCTGTTCATGTTGTTCATCTGCGATCTCGTTTAAAAGTGAAACTTTAGCTCCACATCCAAAACTTGGCGTGAGAAAATCCGTCTGACCATTTGAGAGAAAACACTCCAACTGCTGTCCCAAAATCAACTTCAAGTTTTACCCAAATGTTGTAACACACAAATTCTTTGACAAAGATGAAGGGCGGAAGAGGACGTTCTCATATTCTTAGTACCTTTGGCCAGAGGGAGAGGTTTCGTGTTTCTTACCATTCACAGTGTTGTCTAAGCCTTATTGTAAGCATAATCTGTGTCAGACATCTTGAATGTCTTAAAGCATACAAGCTTCTGTGGAATATTTGACGCAAACGCGCTTTGCAGGCTTTAAACATTTTGTCAGATTGCAGCCACAAACTCCAGTGTATTTTATAGAGACTTTACATGAGGCAAAGAAGCACATAAGTCTGCCCCAAATTTAGTTGTATTTTAACTCACATCTCTGTCCCTGCAGATGAACATCATCGCCACAGCATGAAGCTTTCACCAACTTTCTTCCGAAATATATTTTGACCTAATTCGTTCCAATAGGGCTCTGGCAGTATATTTATGGTGTCTGAATTCTCACAGTGTGATACTGCCAGGACCATGTTTCACAGTGGGGACTGTTTGCTCAGTACAAGGTGCAGCTTTGCTTTTTGATTTTGCAGATATAGATATGCAAAATAGTTTGATTTAGGTCTCCTTTGACAACATCACAGGTATGTTCCTTACTTAGTAAGCTGCAAACTGGCCTTCTGGCTTTTGTCCTCTCATCCCTTACTGCCAAATTTGTGGAGTGTTATGTTGTAGACATTACTTTCCCATCTGAGCATTACCAAATCTACCCATGGCCTCTTGACTGCTATTGATACTCAGACCAGGTTGACGTCAATGTCTTTTTACTTTTCTGCTTTCCATTTTTAGATGACAAATTGAGCTTTGTTCTTTGAGGTGTCAAAAGCTTGGGATATGGTTTTACAACCCAAACCTGGAGATGATTCTACTTTAAATCTCTTCACAACTGACCTGTCAGCTGTGTTGCTTGGCCCTCATAATGCCTTTTGTTCACAAATTTTCTCTAACAAACCTCTGAAGCTTTCACGGAATAGTTGTATTCATAATTAAAGTTAAGTAAATTCTATTGCTCTTTAGCTGAGTACTGAAGGTAAATCGGTGAGCCTAATTTTATTTAAAGGTAGCAGACTAAGGAGATGGAAAGAAATGCACTCCAAAGTTTGTAGTTTTAACATAAAAAAAAAAAGAAAAATTCAGGGGATATGAGTATTTTTGTAAATCATTGCAGCTTTTACTAGAATAAATTATGCATTTTATATCTGTATTGAATTAATGTGCTGGTCGTCACAAATATAAACATGTAGGATAAGAGTTTACACTAGGGGTCCAGGTGGGTTTAATCACCAAGGAGTGATTAAATGTTTCATAGCGAATCATCAAGTTTGCATGCATTACCTTGTTTTTACCAGTAGGTGGTGCTAAAGCCTTGCCTTTCAAATCACACGCTCCTCCCAGCTCCTAATGAGGGAAAGCCTCACTTTGAAACTAACCACCATAAATGGATAATTTTCTTCATTCTTGTCACAGTAGCTGTTGTTATGGCGTTACACAATTACACAATACTCAGTAATATTTTAACACTTTATTGCTTTGGAATAAGCTGTTCACACTAGTTACATATTGACATTATTTTACAGTGCAGTATCCGAAATTTGGCACATAAATCTTTGGCAACAAACCTAGATTAAACATGTAGCAACAACAGCAGTTATGAATTAGTGAGGAAGCAGAAAGAAGTGTGATGGTGTAAAAACTGGATTTAAAAGCTTGCGTAAGCAAGTATTTGTCTTTGTCACATTATTTTGTAATTCAGATCCCAGAGTATCCAATCGACACTAGCAGACTGAAGGGGTTGTCAGGTTGCATGTGTTCATAATCATCACTTTAGACCTGACAAGACCCTTGCTTCAGTCAGAGTCATTCAGTACTAATCTCTACTATGTAATCTGAAGGCACTTTACATGACAAACAGATAGTCTAATCAATTAAATCATAAAGATGGGCTAAAATTCAGATGGTAATTCATACTGAGTTGTTTCATTGCAGTCAAATTCCCTTTTGTGACACAAACTGGTCAAAGGTTATCTATCAAAGTAAGGTCAGTAATTTGAATTAAATTATTGACTTCACATCAGCTCTTCCTCTTGAGCCATGAGGTGATAGTGGATGGTTGACTGCGCCGTATCATTAACTTTGCAGCAATCTCTCATCCTGAGCAAGCATGGGAAGAAGCCTCAAGCCTCTAAAATAACCCAGATATGTAATGTGGAGCAATGGCATCTCCAAAGCGCACATCCGCAGAGTACCAAGGCATCCAGTAAATGTTGCATTTTTGCGCATATAAAAGCAAAAGGCAAAACATATAGACAATTAAAACCATACGTAGAGGGAAAACTGCTGTCAGAGTTCTTTTAGTATACAGTACTTACTACCAGTAAAGTACCAGTGTGGAGACACTTACAGTAACTTAGCATCCTCCACAAAAGAATGCTTGGAAAAAAAAAAGATATTCAATGCTTTTGAACATTGAAGGGCATATTTCAACATGTATCAGTGCCAGAAACCCATAAATCCTATTAATAAATATAAAAAGTCACAATATGCCTTTCCACAGTTTTCCAAAGCACTGTGGACAAAATTTTTGACACATTAAAGCCTTTAGATTAATCTTAATGGGAGGCTAAATTCTTCTGCAGTTTTCCTCATCACTGCTCTCTTCTTGATTGACAATTGGCTCTGCACTGTCCAACAGATGACTTTATCATTCTTCAACTTGTTTTTGGACTGCCTTCTGTTTGCTTTCTGTTTTTTTAGGGAACTAGACATAAAAAATTATATTTTTTTTATATCTTTTGGAAAGAAAATTTCAAAGAAAATTCTTAAAAGTCATGAAATATGCCCTTTATTGATCATTCTCATTTTAAAAGATAAATATCAAAGAAATCGCTAAGTAATTTTTGGATCCTCTGTTTGTCTTCAACTATTGGTCATATATTTTGTATAGTGCACATCCTTGACTTTATTACATGAGACACTAGCTGTTAAAGCACACAACACAGGTTATACGTCCTTGTTTTGACCTTTTCTAAAATAATTATATCTGGACCAAAATGCCAAGTTGCCTATTAACTATCAACTATTGCCACCATTTGGCAGAACTGGTGGAAGTTACAAAAAATTTGCACGTTCTTCAAAATATTCCCCTTGTATCGCCTCAGTATCTCATGCGGTCACATCTCAAAGTGACGGTAGATGCTCTCCACATAACCCAGCACCCTCTGCCAGTCAGGCCCACCAGCTCGCAGCATCTCATCTGCTGTCTGTTGGAGAAATATTTCAGATATATTTACCAGCTTGAACACAAACCAAATGTACTTTGTGGAATAAAGGAAGTGACCTTTACCAGTGATGGGGAAATCCCCACAGTCTCTCCTGTTTTGAATGCCAGGCTGAGATTTTCTCGCTAAAAAGGGGCAAGTTGTTAAGTTAAGCTGAACATGAACAATAGCTTGGTCTTATCCACAATACCAACAATGTGTGCATTTTGTACCTTGTTCTCAGGACTAAGGCTGCTGTAAGGGACGTGTGAAGGGAGGTAAGTGTGATAGACAGCACAGAATGCAAGTCCATCTGCCCAGCTGCTGCTGAAGTTCGTGATGTCAATATTCTGAATGAAGAGGAAAGGTTCATTTAACCTAGAGATGTCACTCAACTCAGACAATAAAGAATCTTTCCATATTTTATTTTATTGTTTCAAATCAATACAGGATAGGATGTTTCCGCTATTTGCGTCTTGACTTGAATGCAGCATGCATGCCCATGTGAACTATTTGCATAAAAATATATTTGGATTGATTTGTTGAGATCTAAGTGCTCTAGTGATACAGAAAGGTATTTAAGGCTTGAGGTCCTTTGAGTTTTGTTGGTTTTCACTTATGTACCATTTTGTGTTTTAGTGACTTGTTATGTTTTTGCATTTTTGGTTACTCTGTTGTTTCTGTTGGTAATTTAATGAGTTCATCTTCTTTAGTTAACTCTAGTGTGTTTCCTAGTAGCGTTTTCATATTGTTTTAGTTATTCTGCACCAAAATATCATCAGCTCAATCAAGAGCCTGGCTTTCCTCCATCAGCTGCAAAGTGTTACTAATCAAGCTCCTGCTCAGTGGTCAGTAATCAATGCCCCAGCTTAAATACATCCCATTAAAGTCAGCTCCCTTCCAGATTCACCTATTTGGACTGCTTTATATGGTTTTCCTTTATAGTCCCCATTAAAACATCATTTAATACCACCTGCCTACTTCCTGTTAACTGTTAGATCCTCATTCCAATCACATATCAGATTGCATGCAATTAAAAATATACGTAAACTGTATGACAGCTAAAAAAACTTAATGTAGCCCTTTATAATTAAATTTTAGTCATCAATAACATGGCTTTATATTGAATTTGAATCAGCTTAACATTAGTGGCATACATTAAGTTTAGTACCAATTACAGTTTATAGTTCTTTTTATTCCCATCTGTCTTTATGGTCATTGAGGATAAAGGCCTTCAAATACTCTGTATAGAGGCTGCAATATGTAGCAAGTTGTCACCCAACTAAAAGCAATTCCAGTCCCAGAACTGGAAGATATTCTTTAGTTATTGCTTGAAATGTGGAAAGCTGAGACAGTGTTCTAACAGTAATCTAGCTGTACTTTAAAGCATTTATTGGAATCCACAAAACACTAAACTGATTCTTGAGTCACCTTGTATCCTTGGGTTCTGCTCTGACACCAGCGGAGAAGCGAGTTTCTCTTTGAGCCTCCATGGCGACGTAGTAGTAGGTTGAAACCATCCTGGGACCTGACAGCAAGATAAAGAAAAAAGATCTATGAGGTGAGCTTTTTGGGTTTCTTGTCTTTGTACAGCATTTTAAAAAAGGCAGGAAATTTCAGTAAAACGTCATTTGCAGCAGGGGGCGTTTGTTGTCCTTAAAATGGAGACTTCACTGGACAAATTGGATCAAAAGAAACAAAGCAACTTTAACAGGATGTGGCAATCCCATTGGCCTTGATGTCAGAGGGGTATGTGGTTAAGTGTGTGGACTCACTTTGTGGGTGGTAGCTCGGTGAGGGCTGAGTTGTACTTATTTAGAGACTCTTCACGTTTTCCTGCAAAGAAAGCAACAGGATTTATAAAATCTCTCATCAACAGTAACCATTTTTTAAAATATACTATAAAATATAACACGTTTATTAGGTGCTCTGATCAAGTGGTCCTCAAAACAGCTGGTAAATAATTTACCCACACACAAAAAAAAAAAACATTCTATTGATCCATTTATCTGTAAATTCTTAAAGAACATTGTCAACCTTCTAAAATATCACATGATGTAAAGTAAAGCATGCATCGACAAGACAAAATTTGCTTTCAAATACATGACACACACAAAGGTATTGAAATTGATTTGACCCTGTGCTTTTAATCTTTCCTGTCCTTTAAATTCCCTTTATCTTCTACTAGAGGGAAAAAACAGAAAATGTTGTCCTTTTGCTATATAGTGTTGCTGCATAGTGTAAAACTTCTATTTTCTCATAGACCAGCAAAAAAAGAAAATCCATTCATGCTTAGTGTTTGTTATATTTCATTGTTGAACTAAAACAATTCAAATGTATTTATTGTATTTAATTTAAACAAACTGATTCTTATACATTGTGGTCACGCGTTGTTCATTGGATTCCAATGCCTTTGACACTACAGAAAATTCAATTTAATCACCTGCTAATCCGGGTTACCGGGTTTTTCCAGACAAGCCAAAAATGTTCTGTAGCATGAGAGTCAAAACTCTAAGACACCTGGGTCGAACCATATTTGAAGGACGAATATAGGCCCTCAATTTCCACATCTATCAGTGCAGCTGTCCGAGGTTGGATTCTAGTCTTTGGGATCTTTGTCGCAGGTCTTCTCTCCTCTTTCTCTCTCCACCTATTTCCTATCTGATCTGCTGCAAATAAAGGCTAATGCCAGAACAACCTTTAAAATAAGACACCTTATATTCTGCACCAATGAATCTTCATGCAGGTACTCCTGAAACACCACAGTAATTATCCAATAATGAGGTTACATGATCTCATGCTATGCTACATCTGGACTGACAAACATTCACTTTGCTTGGAGCAGCTTCAACAACCAGCAATTCCAAATATTTAACAACTTTTGATTATTTCCAACAGTTATTATACCATTCGGGGGAACTCAAAGAACATTGACTTTTTGTGTAATGATGGTAAAAGTAACTGTCTCCTGAAGAAAGTCAACACTGTAAATTGACAGTCTCTTTCCAAAGTCATATATACTGTACTATTACAAATACACTGTTTTTCCTCCTAACTCCCAATGGTGTCAATAGAGTAAAATGTCTAAATCAGTAAATGTTTTCTGATTTGAATTTTCACCAGTAAAATTGTGCAAGCACATTGGTAACCAATAGTAACCAGCCATTTTGCTTAGTAATCTCCAAACAGAGTCCTCCTTTAAAGAATCAAAACATTTTCTAACTGAGACAATTTCCACCTCCCACAGTAAAATGTGGATCAATGTTTTGGTCAAGCTTCATCCATCAACTTTGACCAGTTTTTCTGTCCTAACTGAAGAAAAAGCATCACTACAGCACAATGCGGCCATTACTCCAAATTATGCAGGCCACAGAATGCACCAAATTTTACTTAAAGTTATCAGAGCAAATGGATAATTAAAATGCTCATTACACTTTGAAGTTGTTTATTTCCAAAACTTTTAAAAAGTATATTTCTTTTTCCTTCTAATTTACAATGATGCACTGCTTTGTACTGATGTATCACAAAACATTCCGTATAAAATATATTAAACTTTGCGGTTGAAAAGGGACACAATGTTCAAGGGGTTTTAAGAACTTGCAATGAGAAGACAAAAGCTAATATGAGCCAAGATGAAGAGAAAAACCCTACTAACCACAATCAGTGTGTGCAGAAATTTTATAGAGAAACTAACCAGCATCACTGGAAAACATACCATCTTGCCAATCCAGACTTTTTCTTCCTCGTAGTTGCCCCAAGTTCTAGAAAACAAAACTTGTTTTAGCTGACGGCATAGATAAGGGTTAACTGATCTTTAAATATGAAGTAATTAAAATGATTTATTTGTATCTCACCCTGTTGGTTGACCCCAGTGTTGAAGTTGAGTTAACCTGGAAGGTTCCATTCTGGTTGGCAGCATTGTCTGAAGAAGCAGGCAATCTAGACAGGCTTCTAACACATAATAACAACAGACTTTAATACTTAGCAATTTTTCACTGGACATTTGTTTCTTTCAAATCCAGCTTTGAATTAATCTGGTGAGGCTGTCCTCATGTGGTCCCACGAAGATCTGTGGAAACAAATTCAGAGGAAACCACAGCAGCATTCCACCTCAACAAGGTAATTGTTATCCTTCTTTGTATGCCAAAGATAATAATTGCAAAAGACAACAGTTTTGTTCAGAAAAGTCTATCAAATTATACACAACAATTGCACCAAGTGCAAATATATTTCCAGATTTTGGTCATTTTAAAGAGAGCAGTTGGGCTTAAGAGTTTGTCTCACCTTGACCTTTCTGAAGTTGTTACCCTTCGTGAATTACTGGACTGAACATCTGCTCCGTCCTGATCCTCATTGGTCACATTTCTCAGGGAACTTCTAATCATACCTTTACAGTCTATTATTGAATTGTCCTCAATAACATTCTTCACTACGAGATTCTGACCCTTACTTTCCATCCTTTCTCCCCCAAGCCTGCACAATCCCCTCACCCTGCCCCGATTGGTCTCCTCTTTACTTTCAGAGACATTGGATTCTCCAGTGGATCTCTTCAGCTCCTGTCGTCTGTGAACTTCAGTTTTGTCTCGAACCTCGGTAAAAACAGACAGTTTTTGCCTGGTTTCCTTTAGTTCTCCTTGTAGAGTAATGAGCTGATTTTCAGCCTCTTTCTGTCTCTGCTGAGCAGCAGTCAGCTCCATCTCAATTTCCTTGTGCGCCGTTCTTAACGCCGTAAGCTCCTCTTCTGCCTCGGCTTTCAGGCGGTCAGCCACTGACACAGCCACCTGAAAGTCTGCCTGGAACTGCAGCCATTCCCCACGCTCTGTCTGAAGGGAAATAGTTGGCGTTATTTAAAAAGTGACATTTCACCTAATTTTAAAAGCATGACAGAGATTTAATGCACTAGTGATCTATGATTAATAAAAATATCCTAATTTCTGCCCCCAAAAAAGAGCAGGTTTTTAAGGTCAGTGATCAGCCAGACCACTGTTTACACCTATTACACCTCAAGGGATTTCCTTGCTTCAGCACATGTGATTTCAATTGATGGCTGATAAACAAACTTTTGCTGAACTACAATCATCTGTATCCAATATGTTAAAGCAGGGAAACATCTAAAACCTGCAGGCCAGTGCCTTGAGGACCAGGGTTGGGAAACACTGAATTAGAGGATGAAAGGAGGTGGCTGCTGGTTGTTCTTCATATGAATATAAAGTCTATACAGTACCTTCAGCCTTCTGTGTTCATTGTGTTTTCCCATGTGCTTTTTACACTTTGCTAATGCTTTCTTTGTTGTACCTCTTAATGTTACCGTCTATATCTCATCCTTTGTAATTAGTCCGAACAAACATTACTTGAGCCAATAGCTACTTTCCTTCCTGAGGAATTAACAGTGCAACACTCTTCAGTGTAGCAATTGCGATTGAGTAAGGAAAACTTAGCTCCATTCAGCACGACTCAGCTGTTTAAAATTGAAGCAAACAGAGGAAACCAATAAAAAAGCTTCAGAAGCTTCTCGAAAGAACATTGGGTGGTCTCATCTAACAGAAGCCAAATATGTCAGATACCAGGAAGCTAAGTGTATTGGAGAAAATTTGTTTCATCTTTTAAAAAAACTACATTTCTGTCAGAGATTGTTGGGAGTACAGATTTCAGCTTTTATGTAAGAGTCAGCTTATTTCCTACATAAACTACATCCTACATGTGTATCGTCTGTTCTGAAGCAGGCATATTTATATCAAATTAGGTTGTGAAAAGGAGCAATCAAATATCCATTTGGCCCACACAAGTTAAAGCAAACTAAACAGCAAGTCTCAGCATGTTGAAAGGAGTGGAACTCCAAGTCACTTCTAAAGAAGCATAACTAAATGGGTCAGAAGTGCTCAACTTTTTCTTTTTCACACCAGTCTTGTATTGTGAAACTGCATTCTATGTCTCAACTCCTTGGGCTGTGATCCAAAGATGTTCTTTTGTTTTTTACATATGAGCAATACAGTTTCTGAGTGAGATTCTCATCAAACTGACTCTGTTTCGCAACTTCAAGGATGACAGAAAAAAGGTTTGTGCATATCTGAGGCTAGCATACTGAAATAAAGGGGGAAAAGCAAACATCAAACAAACAGGGATCAAAAGAGAAAATCTGAACCAGCAAAGCCAAGAGGTAACCGATAACAGACTATTGTGAAAGTCAAGGCAATGATTACTGTAAGACAAAACGCTAAAGAATATGGGGAGGGAAAGCAAAAATAAAAGTGTTTTAAATCACACACATGTTTAAAGCAGAACTATGTGAGCCAGGGAATTGAGACTGAGAAGCAGAGAAGTCAGGAAGGTTGGGGAATTAGATGAAGAATGGATGGAGATGTGAGGAGGAGGGGAAGTCTGAGCCAACACGTTCCCTCATCTGACCAGTGACTCCAGACCACAGCTGGGCTTGATTACACTGAATGCGCACACACACACATAATATTATATTCCTTTTCCTCACTCCCACACATACACCCCTCTTTTTGTTCCACCTCAACATCAAACCTCACTGTTAACTTTACTGAAAACATTAAATGAAAAGAAACATGGTGTTTCCTGTTTGAAGCTGCGCAAGTTCTGAATTAAGGAAATCCTAACCCCCACCCCCACCGCTGTTTTTCAACACTCGTGTCTGTGCAGAGTATTTCTTATCTGAATGTGGATGTACCAACTAGAGCATGTCTGTTTAAGGAAACAGGAAGAGGTGCTCCTCAGTTCATACTGAGATAACAGTGTGGATTTACTCACAAACTGACCCAGTCCCAAAAGGCCTGACCTTGCGGCCCACTGCAAGACCAGATGAGGCATCCAACCTTGACAGGGGCAAATATACGTCTATGCCTGTCTCTAGGCACAGCTGAAATCCTGACTGATCCTGGGAAAGGTCCAGCACACTTGGAAATGTCCTCTGAGTATGTTCCACCCATCTATCCCTTGTTCACCTCCACACCCAGTTTCTAGAAGACATTCTTGAGGGAATTATCCCAACTGCGTAATGTTTCTTTTCTTCCATTTTCTACTTTTCCACAGCCTGTAATGTGAATTCAGAGAGTGTTTGGAAAGCTCTTGAAATGTAGTGCCTGACAAACGGAAAATATCTTTTAAAACATTTTGTCACAGTAGAATTAGAAGAAAAACACAAGTTTTGTGTCTATTTTCCTACAGTTTTTCTAAATCACTTTTTAAAGAGTTTAAGTAGGAAAATGTATTGAGCTATGCTCCCAGCTGATTATTTCCTAATTCGTGCACAATTGCTTCTTCCAACTCAGAGAGAGAGAGAGCGAAATGAATCATACATTTAAAAGATTTTGCCGCCGTGTTGAAAATGCTATCAAGTATTTTCCTTGGTATTGGTATCAAGTTTTAAATCTAAGTATCTCGACAACACTGCAATCTTTGAATCATGGTGGAGGCAGCATTATGCTGAGGAGATGGTTTTCTTCAGTATGGATAAGAAAGTTGGTCAGCGTGGATGCAGAATATTTGGGACTGAAGCAGTGTTCACTTTCCAGCAAGACAACAACTATAAACATACAGCCAGAGAATGATTTAAATAGAACGTCACTCATGTGTCACTAAAGTCGATTAATTGAAAATCTGCGACAAGATTTTCAACTTATTTGCACTCTCCATCCAATCTGACAAAGTTTTAGCTATTTTGCTAAGAAGATGGACTAGTTAGGATTTCTTGACATTCAAAGTTGTTGAGCATTATTGAGCATTATTGTTGAGCAAAGTGGAGGTCTTTTGTCCCCCAAAAGACCTCCACTTTAAATGGCAATTGACAAACTGGGGTTAATCACATTGACATGCTGTAATAAATTTTGAAAAACAAATATGCTTTTTATTTATGTACTAATATATACATTTATAGATACCAATGACACAATTTCTACAAACAACTCAACTTGAGGGGAGCCAAAGCCTGCAGATGCAATCACCAGTGAGCAACACTACAAATCTAGCAGAGAATGAACACAAAGATCCTAGCTGGTGCACAGTCTTCTTTGAACACGTGACTAGCCTGCATGACCTCCATGTGCTGGGGCCCTTTTTAAGGCTTGTTTGCAGGAGCAGTCTAGCGAGCAGAGAAAAGAGAACCAGCAGATCATTTCTGAAAATCTCCAGCAGCGTTCACCTGGAACTGATTCCAAAGCACGGCTTTGAGAAGGGCTAACGGGAACACAAATTCATCCAGCCACCCACGCGGTAACACACATGCATGCAATGAATAAGCTGATTTCGCTTTTGCTAGTTAAGGAAACTGAAAAACATAAGCACAGACAGATGGTGCTCTGCTGCTAGAAGTGCGTAGGGAAAGCATTCTGACTCTCGGATAGACAGAGCATGACAGGAAGATTTTTGAAAGTGGCAAAGAGAAAGCACATAGAAGAACCTTGCTGTAAAAAGGTCACAGGAAGAATAGTAGGGTACTTAAACTGAATAGAAAAAGGGTTAAACAATCTGGCCAGATATGGTGAAGAAAAATTCAAAGCTGAGCTCAGATAAAAGGATAAAATGAATGAGGGGAGAAGGTGAGACAATGTAGAAGAAAGGAGAGGAAGCGTGAGATGAGTCAGGAAGGAGTACTGCTGCAAAAGTGATAATAAAACTCTTGCAGATTCATGCTCTGTTTGTATTTTTTTCACTTCAAACAAGCACAAAATAATCTTAATGCTTCTTTAAACAAGTGTTCATGCCACAGGATCTTTTTTCCCCATTTTGACAACTTTAATGTTTTATTCAGATTGAGCTTCGCAGCATCTCCAGAGTCATTGTGAGTCTCTAATTAAAGTGCTCCTTGTGGGATCAGTCAGTTTACTACTGGTATTATCAAACCATGCACTGCTTTGTGTTTGCCTAGTAAATATCCCAAATAAAAAAAACAGTGACATTTGTGATGTCACTGTTTTTCATTGCCATTTTGTCACATTACAAAATGGCAATGAAGTTCAATGCATTGTAGACATAATACTTTTTTTTTTGGTTGTTTGTTTTTTTTGTTAGTTTCTTTTTCCCAGAGGGAATAAGAATTGCAAAGCAAGGAAAAAAATGAGGGGAAAAGAAATCTGCTTTGTAAAAATCTGCATATATTTTCCTATGGGACACAAACAACAACATATACTCAGTCAGTTACACTGCAGAGCACAACCCCCTCCACCTCACAGCAGAGCACAGAACAAAACAGGTTTTGTCTCCAAAACAACTGAATGTGAACCCCCGCTCTCTGCATAGCAGTTCCATTTTCCACAAAAAGAGAATCCCAGGCCTTCAGAGAAGAGCGGGAGGGTTTAATAAGAGGAGCTCTACTTGCTCATATCGCTCTGCTGAGGGCTCATGTAAACACGAGTGCTGAGCTGCCCCATTTCCACGACATGTTGGCCCCCTCTCAGTGCTGTATTCCAGTTTTTCTAAGGTTTCCTGACCTGTGCGAGTCTGATATTACCAAGACCCTTATTAGAATGTGGGAAAGTTTACAAGAGATTGAAGAAATGATAGAGAAAGCTTGGAGTGAATAAACTGTTCACATCAGTGAGGATTGGACTACAGGAGAAACAATCTATACATGTAGACTGTGTCAGATTATTAATTACAGATGATGGAAAAAAAAATCATCTGCGACTTTGCGACAGATGAAGTAGGTGCACTACTTCATATCCAGCTGTTCTAATCTGAGGCAGATCTAGAGGAAACTAAGATCATCTGCCCACAGAGCTCATAGGGAGGGAAAGGCATTAGAATTGAGTGACTGACAGGAAATTACCAACGAATATCATCATCCTCATGAAAACACAGAAAGCTTTAGCAGTAGAATAGAAGAATTCTCAAAAGAATTCAATTTTATTCTCATTGTACTCAGGTTATTCAGGTTGGGCTTGCTTTTAACATAATTGAGTGTTTGGGAGGAAATGTAACATTGAAGTTGAAACTTTTAACTTCTTACATCAAAGTGGGGCACAACTGCCAACATTATTTCATGTAAGGTGATTTCAGATTATTTCTCTCTCTTTCTATCTCTCTCTCTGGCCTCTGAGGACAAGCAGAGGACAGGAAAAGCTTTAATGAACAAGGCTGCAGCTCCCAGCAGGCAGCGTGGGGCTCATTCCAAAGTCTATTGTGGTTTGGGAGCTGGGAAGTGACAGAATGTGTGTCAGTGTTATCTCACAGCTGAAGGGTTATAGCAACCAACCTGGCTTGTGGATAACTTCCTGTTTACTCAAGAAAAGTAATTTATCAAATGTGCTGGGGAAAACAAGATTACTGATATCAAGCATGTATCTGGAGGTCTAAAAACATAACCTATCACTGCATTATACAAAACTTTATTTATAGACTGAATTGTTTTTATTTTGTAAGTGCTGAATGAAAATTTTGTGGGACTTCCATGTTAATAGAAATATTAGAAATGCATTTACTGTGAGAACTGCAATTTTACCTGCTGTAAAGGCAAACTAAATCCTTGAATGATTGAAATATATGTCAGCGCAGCCCTAATATGACTATCCATGACTAGTCACCACTCACAGTTCAGTAGCTCAAAACTCACAAGGAAAGCTATTGTTTACCTGCAAAGTAGTCTTTAAACTTTTCACTTCAATAAGCAGTTGCTTTAGCATCTCTGAGGGGGGTGAAAACAAAAATTATGAGAAAGAACATACAAATCAAACAGGAAATGTGTCAAAGAAAACTTCTGCAGCTCAGAATCACTTTGCATTAACTACAGGATGAGAAGCTTTGACCAACTGAGACAATTCTTGCCTGTTGTGTTTGTGGTCCCATCCTGTCTGTCTGTAACACCCAGTGTAGTCCGGCACTCCTCCAGCAGTTTTGCTAGTTCTTTGCTTTGTTTGTCTTTGTCTTCATTGCCCGGCACGAGGGACTCACTCAGACCACTATTTCTTTCTTTCTTGCTCTGCTCCACAGAGCTGGTGGCAGGTGGCGCGCTGCACATCGACGAAGGACTCTTTATAGGACTAACAGCCACACTCTTCACTTGGGAGCCTGAAGTTCTGGATGTAGCGGTCGCTAGGCTGCCATTTCTCCCTGAAGAAGCTTGCCCCTTGCCTGCCACAATACTGCCAGGGCTCACTGCAGGACTGACTGCAGAGCTGCTTGGGCCTCCTGGTGGAGGAGGCTTCCAGTCAGGAGGGGGTATAGGGCTCCTTGGAGAGCATTGGTATGGTTTCTTCCCACTCGAAGTGATGGTTGCAGCTGGTGATGGGGATAAATTACGGGATGTGGTAGGAAGTGGAAGTTGGGGAATGCTGCTCTGAGGAGATGAAGGTGGAGTGTGGAAACTCTCCAAAGGTGCCCCTAGGAATAAAAATGAATTAATGAGAAGAGTCCAGTTCTAAGTCCAATTGCGAATCTGTGCCATGAATTGGTATTGCTGTCAAAGGCGCCAACTATGGAGTCTGATAACACTTGAGTTGTTCTGCAAAGAACAGGAAAAGATTTCAGCACAAAAATAGCTGGTGGTGACATAACCCCAAAGAGCTTCAGCTGTAATTATAGCAAAAGAGCAAAGCATGTACAGTTTTCATGCTACTTCACAATATGGTGGTTGTTAACACAAAAAAATGTGAGAAATGTTCCAAGGGGTATAAATTCTAAAACAGTGTTTTAAAACAATGGAACATGGAAGAGCCTGCAAACATATTTTATGATCCGCAGCTGCAAGACATAACAAAATCAACGAAAACAGCTGAATTGAAGCCAGAGTTAAGAAAATAAGCATTTAGTCATCACTAGTCTTGCTTGTTGACACTGAAAACAATATTCAGTGGGATGGCTCCGCAAAACACCCAGGCTATAATCATGGAGTCAAATGCTGCAGCGTTCATTTACCACATTAAATAACACAGGAGGTGACATTTTGAGCATTGCAGCATTGGGCGTCCAATAAATTATCAGGTTAGACACAAAAACAGACGTTATTTTCTCTTTCTGGGTTCAGCAATAATTATACCTTAACCAATAATAAGAAAAGGGGAGAACGGTGATTTCTTTTCTTTCCTTTCTTTCCCATGTTTGGGCAGACACTGCTCAACTAGCAAAGGGATCTTTTTTTTTTTTCTAAAGTGATGTAAGAGCTGCATTTGAACATTTGTAAAGTTATCCACCGCCTGCTGCAAGGAAAAACTCACTCATGAAGAATGACAGGATTGTCTAATAAAGATCTAATGCAACACTTGCTTTTTTATCGTCCATTCCAGCTCTAAATAGGCTCTCTCACTCATGGGTATGGGTGGTAAAGTGACTGAACAAGGTAGGACCTGAGTTATTTCAACAAAGTTTGTTTATGTGCGTGCGTGTGTGTCAGACAGTATTAGGCCTCCTATGATTAATCCGCTGCCCTTGCAGTGAGCAGGGGAATTCTGCCGATTCATCACAGCTGGCTCGGCAGACCCAGGACGACTCACACAGGGACGCAAGGAGAATGACCACTCACTGAGCAACACGAGGGAAGGCTGCCAAGATTCCTGCAGCCGCACACATGCAGCCTTTGCCTTTCCTTTCCTTTTGTTGCCTTCAGTTTCACAATCACGACCAAGCCACCTTTTGGGAAAATTTGTGTAGTTGTTCTTCTCTTCTCCTTTTCCTTATTAAGATACATTTTACTTTCTATATTACAAAAAATGTTTTAAACATGATAGAAAAAAGGGTTGAGTGGATCAAATCATCATTTACACCTCCCTAAAACGAACCACATTCCAAAAAAGGAGCTAGATTTCAGTTTACCATTAGTTTTAATCCACCCTAAAATGGTTTCCGACTGTCAAATTTTTACTTTAAGTAGAGAAATTAGGATTTCTGTTTCTTTTCTTTTTCTTTACCAATATTTACACACAGGCTGCCTATTTGCAGTACAATATTCATGATGATTCCACAGAAATAGATTTTTCTGTTGAACATAACTCTATTTCTTGTAGAGCATATTATTCAAAAGAAATTGCAGCTTAGGAATCTGAAATATGCAAGCGCAATGCCGCTTGACATGCTATTAGCACTTCTAAATTGCAATGAAGCCAATTTATGAGTGCCATTATTTTCTTTGATGATGACTGGCTCTTCCCTCAATAGTATGAGATAAGGTACTGTAGATAGTAACTTCTGCAGTAGTGCTGACGGTTTCTATTGTGCATATTCAGTTAAGGTATTTATTTTGAATTATCAAAATAAAAAGGTGTTCTTACAGGGGGTAACTTCACAGATATTAGCTAATCACATTCAGCTGCGGTTCCTAACCCCTGCAATTACCAGAGGTCTACGCTATCTATCTCTCCAGCTAAAAAAAGCATGAGTTACACTGTACAGGCAAATTGATTTTAGTTCTGAATGTCTCTAGCTTGTCTTTTTGAGGACAGAGAAAGAGTATGGGTTAGCAAGGGGGGGAGGGGGGCAGCAAGTGGATGCCCAGGGCACCAATCTTGCAAGAACTGCCCCTGCAGAAAGCTGCGTTTGGTGTGCTGACCTACCTGTGTTCCCATGGTTGTCCTTGCTGGAAAAGTTGCCCATCTTGCATTAACAGAGATAGGGCCGGGGAAGCGGCCTTGCAGGTACTTGTTGCTCTTCGTCCAGACCAGCGCTTTGGTGACCTGCACACATCCAGTAATCTGTCAGGTGAGGTCATGCAGCAGCAAACAGGCTCCTAAAAGTGTGTGTTTACATGGCGATAATAACGGACATTCGCCTGTTAAGAAAATCACAATGTTTACATGAGGAAGCTAAATTATAGTAGCTGCTTGGGTGAAGTCCTGAATTGAACTTAGACGGTCTAGTTTAGTCTAGTCTAGAGAGATCAAAACAGAAAACAAAATAAGCCGATACGAGCTTCAAATTTCAGCAGAAGAAATGCGCACAGCAAGCAAACGCACCAATCCGAGCCACTGTGCACTCAACTTGTCCGAGCTGTGAATAAAGCAAACATCTTAATTCTAAAAACCTCTTCCCTCAGCTTTTAATGTTTTCCCCCCACATCGCAAAAAAAGTTTATGCCTCCATATTAAAGCTGCTAATTATAACATGAAACTAGATACAAACCTTTAAAAGTGAAATAACTAATTCCAAGAATCTTCAGATCTGCTTAATAAGTCGTCCTGCTTCTTCTGCACCTTCCCGCTTTACTTTGTGTGTCTGAAGCGCTGCCCAACCAGAGGCGCTTCTTCTGCTGCTTTCTTCAGTGTAGAGACGCAAAGGCGGCTGCACTGATCCAGCCGCAGCTCTTGCCGTTCAAACTCAAACATAAGCAAGACTTTTCCCCTCTAAATGTGGCCATGAGAGAAAACATTATAAAAAAGAAAAAAAAGGGAAAACAAGAAAGAGAAGATTTCTATCCACGACACACTAAAAATATTTGTAAACTACATCACCTAAAAGCAAGTCCACATGTCTGTCCACTGGAGGGCACAGTTAGGCTGTGCTAGTGGGCAAAAAGACAACCCTCTGGGAAGTTATGACCCGCCCTCATTTGTCCCTGGACCTGATGATGAAGATGACCTACTGACCCACTGCACCACTGAGCTTCTGCTTTTTATTATTTAAATATACATTTTTTTGAAAATTCTTTACAAGCAAAAATTTTAAATATGTTTTTTTTTTAATTCCTTACAAACAGATCTCTGAACACCTGTGGCTTTTGATTTTAGAGCCCCGGGGTTTTTAAAACAATTTTTTTGCCCAATAATATCACTGGAAGTTTTTTAAACATATACAATTTTTGTATTTGTCCATGACTATTTGTCCTGGTGACAGATTCTTAGACCTATTAACAAATGTTAATAACAGAAAAAAAATATATATCTGCACCAGCATTAAGTCGAGCTCCAAACGCAATGTTGTTGTTTTAATCAGTGATTGATTGCTCAATCACTGAACGATCAAGGAAAATCTAAATGTGGAATTTTGTATCAGAGTATCTACTGTGCAGTTTATTTATTTGAGTATTTATCTTAAAAACAAATTAGTGCATAATTGTGAAATTAAGAAAAGGAATATAGCGCATCCAAAACAACAAAACTCATGTCCTCACTCTGAGGAAATCTCAATTGTGAATATGCTGCTGGAAGGATTTTCCTCATCAGGGTGATAGAAGTATTCAGAGTTGAGTTTAAATACAGGATTACCCTGTAGGAAACCTATTAGACTCCTTGAAATTTTTGAAGTGGGGTGTTGGTTCAGTTTCCTGCATGACAAAGCCCCTAAACATTCAGCCACATCTAAAATGCAGCAGTTTATTTCAAAGCATTTGCATGTGTTTGGAAGGTCTAGTTCAAGTCTAAACCACAATCCAATTTAGACTTTTTATTGTGACAAAAAACTGAATTATCCAACGTGTTTTGTCAGTATTCTACAGGTCACAGCAGATTATTTTCAAGAACGACTTTTAGACTTTGCTCCCAGATTATAACAAAGAACTATGCAAAAACCATGATAGTTAATTCCAAAGTTTTGCTCCATTTTTTCCTTAATATTCAGTTTAGATGCTGTAGGCTTTTGATCTTAATGTGATAGGTGAATATAGGTGCAGAAATTGCCAATTTTAATATGACAAAATGAATACAAAATACTTCTTTTAAATTAGTTTAAAATTAATTCCTATTTTTGTATATGTGAATATATCTCATTCATGGTAGCTATATAACATGCAAACAGGTTCAACTTGTAAAAATAGTTTATATTTGCATCTATTTTATGACTTAAAATGTGATTTCTTTGTTTTAAAACTGTTTGTTGTTGACTACAGAATGTAAACATTTGCATTTCTCCTTAACTATGTTGTCATATCTTTCCAACAATGAACAATTTTAGCACATTATAAATATTATCTTGCTTCCCAGCATCCCATCAAACCAAAACAACATGAATTGTAATTTAACTAAAAACATTTATTTTTTGTACAAAAAATAGAAAAAACCCACAAATGTTTGCAAAGGCTGTTCGACTAACATTTGTAACTAAAGTGCAACAGCAGAAGTGATCTTGTGCAACATGAATTTATTAAGTATGAACTTCTACAGACAACATCTCTCTTTTACTTAACAGAGCTGAAGTACAGTTCACTTATAACTAAATGAGCACTGGTTTGTGACACAGTAAGCTGACAGGATGAATATGATGCCTTCAATCATCCCCTGCATTTTTAATCCACCACAACACAATAAGTCAGTATTCTGTAATAAGGTGCAGAAAACTGAGAGAAGCTTTGCTGCGGTGGGGAGAGGAGCTTCCTCTTTCACTCTGATTGAGATCAATACGTTTCCAGAGGGCTCGGTGTGCAACACTGCAGCATAGGGAGGATTTATCAAAGTCAGTCAGGTGCATTACACAGCCTTCAGCCTATGACCACAATGATTTCACAAATCCTCGGAGTGAAAAGCCTGAACATGGCACCCAAGTTGTGACTACTTTTTATCTTACAACAGGTAAAAAATGATTTGTCTTACATGTTACTGGTGGATTTTTCAAAATTTGTAACCATTATAATCACATTATGTAACTGTTAAAATATGCTGTCCAGGGCAATTGTTCAGCATCTGATGCCAGTTGGAGCTGTCAGTGTCCCCTGCTGAGTGGATTATGACCGTTTTGGTGGAAACCTGCTGCGCTATTCTGGAGAAGCACCACTGGGGCTTTAAGACACTTGCAACCTGCTGCAACTCGCCACTCATCAAATTTGGCAGACAGACAAGACTGGCTCTTCAGATGGATAAAAAAAAAGACTGGCCAGACATTCAACTTTCTCACCATCAGTTCTTTTCAAAATTCATATGTGTTCTCAGAAGTTCCTCTGCACCTCTTGCCAAGACAGTGTATTCCCGTGCAACCAATAAGGCACAGCACACGTTCTCAACCACACTCAGCGCCTCGACAAATCTCAGGTCCCCTTTTCCCTTCATGTCTACACAATTAGAAACACCAACATTAATATTTTTTTTTTTAAACTCTGCTTATGACTCAGAGAAATGGCGGACACTGCAGGGTGAACGGCACATTGTTTGGTCACATAGGAACTGCATGAGTTCCTCAGGTCTTTGTCTCTCTAATTCCAGATTAGAATAATGAGCGTGTGTTGATTTTCCACCAAGGTTAATCCCAGTAGGACAGTTTATCCTGAAGGAATCACCACTCTGCTTTGCCTGACTGCCAGCACCAAGGCCTCAGACACAAAACCCTGCAATCATAATCCTGCACAATAGTTCACATTCTTGGATTTCACATTTTGAAACTATTGTATCATTTGTCCTTCAATAACACTCTCCATTGATAATATAGTCTGTGTTGCATGGACTACACCTGATCCATGTCAGAGAAAATACCATTGAAGTCATGGGCATCAATGTGCTGCTTAAGCACTTACAAGTAGCTGTCTGCTTTGTAAGACTCAAAGAAAGAGGGACAATGCCAAACTTGATGCTTTTTAAATACCACAACTTTAGAATAGGGAAAATATTTCCAAATTAAACAATCTGACTCGCTAAGTCAAATTCAACACGAGTCTGGGAAGTTCCAGCATCTGTAATATACTCATCCAGTCACTCTTACTAACAAGTGTCCTATCAGTACCTTAAAGTTTGAGTTATTGTTACATCTATTGCACTACGTAAGGAATTCCATGTCATTATGGTTTTTAGTTAGGTTAAGTCAGGTATCTACACTTACTCATCTTCAGAGAGCACATGGGCCTCACTGCAGCTGCAACGGGCCAGCATAGCTACAATCTGAGATCTGAGGAAGTGTAGCTACAGGAACTTCACCTTCAATGCTTTATATTCTAACTTCATGACATAGTAGCTGTTTTTTAGGGAAATTTCTGGCCCACAAAGGATGGAGGTGGGATCTCCTGGGAGGTGGGAGCTCGGCGGGTTACATCCAGGACACAGGTCCTATGTGTCGCAGCGCCAGGACCCCCGGCGTCAGTGTGCGTGCCAACCCAGTGCAGCACACGAGTGGAGGGTCTGTGGTGAAGGGCCAACTGCCTGGAGCTGTAGCCACACATCCCGATCCCCACAGCCCCCAGCAGCATAGCCATACCAGGCATGGTCTTCTCGGCCTGAGGTGTCACAGGCATGTTATGGAACGCCTGGGTCTGACGGGAAAGAAAAAGCGACAGCTGTCAGTTCTCCAGACCTCCCACCAATCCTTTTCATTCTTTACTAAACTGTGATTTTTCTCTTTAGAGAAATAAATAAATACTAAATACTTGTCATTAGACACAAACAGTTTCATCTATGCCACTTTATGGGACACAAAGATGAGCAAATCATAAAAACTTAATCCTTTCCATAGCTGCTGTGTCACAGGCAGCTAGGAAGCAATTCCTGTGTTCTCTCATTCACTGCTACTATCGGTGTATAATCCAATTGACTGTCTCTATTCGGGTTTCTCAGTTGTTTGAGACATAAACAACCACCACAGTGCAAAAATAAAAGTCGTTCTACAATTACAGGCACAGCAGCTTGGAAATATCTCCTAATTGTGGATCATAAGTGTATATTAAGATAGCGCTGTGTTTCATCATCTTGTCACAGCGGAATTTATTGAGGCAATAGAGTGAAATAAATGTCAGCATTATGGCACCATATGGCTTAGGGGAAATCACTTTGTCAAAGAAGTTGCTAGTGCAGAAACAACTCATGGGACTTTTCTTAAAGCCAGGATCAAGTTTAGTCATTAAAGCTTTCTCTTTTGTCTATTGGGTATTAAAAAACTTTGCTTCTCATGCAAAACATTAGATTATTTGCAAAAAAGATTCCTCAAGTAGTTAGCTATGAACCTAGAACATACAAACTGAGATTTTGTTTATGTAAACGTTGAAAGAAAAGTTGTACTTTACTCACCTGCAGCAGCCTGATGTAACCGGGAGTGAGTGTTGGGAGTCTGAAAAACATCTTGGAGCTTTCCACCGTGGACTTATTTTAAAATCCGATGGAAATCAGAGTTAAAGGCCGGATCACCTGGGCTCTATTTTCTGAAGCTCCTCTCCCTGGACTCCCTGGATGGGATCCCCCACTGACGGATGGGCGGCCCTGGGTGTATGTGCTGACTGTCCAGCCTATGCTCTGTGCTCTGACGTGAGACAGCCTGGTTAGCCCTTATACCGACTCCTTCCACTGTTTGCATAACAGGAAGGCTGCAGGAGGTGAGACTAAGGAGATTAAAGGAGCTGGGACACATGAACTAAGAGCTCAGTGCAAACAGAAACATTTGGAGATGTTTTCTAGATGATGCGCTGACATTAAAAATAAGATTTAGGGGGATTATATTGTAAAAGTGCATAATACTGCTCAAAAATCTTATATTATGGTCAAGAGTATGTTTTGAAATAGATTCTAGGGATTAATACCCCCTGAACCTTTCCAGATTTTACCATAATATAATCACAGATTTCAGTGTCTCTTCCTATTAGGACTTAATGTGAACGGCTACCATAAAGTGGTGCACATGTGCAGAGGATGGGAAATTATATATATTTTTTGCACTTTTTATGAATGAAAAAGTAAAAATGAGGTATTATTTTTACTCTGAAAAATAATTTTTGACTCTGAAACGTCTAAAATAATCAGCCAGTCAGTTTTTTAGTAACCCAATTGGTTAATTGTATTTTAATCTTAGTATGAGTTCTGCAAAAGCTTGCCAGAGAACATTAGAGAACAAACAGCACCACAATTGCCAGAGAACTTTGAACATAGCAATAATTGATACAACATCCAAAAAATTAAAAGGATTGCACAACTACAAGCCTATCAAGATATACTTGCCTGTCTAAATTGGATGGCCTTGTAATGAGAATATTAATCAAAGAAGCAGCCAGTGGAGCTCCAGGAAAGCTGCAAAGATCAACATCTTATGTGGAATAATCTGTTGAAAGGGCGGCTTCTTAGTTCTGCACTCCACAAACACTATGAATGTGTGATGACAATCTATCTTGAGTTCACATGAAACATAATAGCATCATGCTGTTCTTCACCTGGGAGAGAGAAGATGGCCCCACTTGATGAGGAGAGTGAAATACAAGGCAACTGTAGAAGCTGTAAAAACCTTGAGAGTGGGGAGGAGCTTCTAGCAGAAGCAAAATCTTACAAATTAAGCCTGCGAATGTTTAGATGAAAAGATTAAAGGCTATGGGGCGTAGGGGGTTAGCACGCCCCACGTTTGGAGGCCTTAGTCCTCGACGCGGACGTCGCAGGTTCGACTCCTGGTCCCGGCGACCTTTGCCGCATGTCTTCCCCCTTTCCTGTCAGCCCACTGTCATAAAAAATATAAGCCACTAGCGCTGCAAAAACTCTTCAGAGGGAAAAAAAAAAGATCAAAGGATATGAATTTTTGAATGGCTCACAGCACATTAGCATCATGTGTAACATCTTCTCCAACTACTGCAAAAGTCATCTAAAGTAAAAAAAAAAAAAACACCAGACTGTCATCTGAATCTGCTGTTATTCTGTTGATGTCCACCATAGCCTCTTTTGCTATTTCAGCTGTTTTTATTTCAGATTTAATATCTCTCTTGACCGCCTTGACCACAGGGTTCCAAATCTAATAATGAGGAAGCATTGCTGTGCTGAATATCCCTCGTCGTGGTCAAGTGAAATTGTCTCCAGAGTGAGAGTCCTACAGTAACCATCTCTCTCATCAATGATAATAAATGGCTCCTAAGTCATGCATCAATAAACAGTGTCAAAGTCTGACAATAATAGGTCTTTTGATGACAGAATTTTTTTTTTGTTTGCACAAAACAGATGCATATAAAAGTGTAAAACAAGATAAATCTGATCCAAAAGGCTGTTATGTAGCAATGCATAAGCCAGGAGATTTCTCCCCACAAAGCCACAAATATGAATATAATGATCAGAAAACAGATTTGTTGCCTGGAAAACTGAAATATCTACTCTAAGACAAGTTAATAGGGGAAACTGGGAGAGAAAAAGAAAAATAGGACCAAGGCATGTTGGGTTTACTTGGCCAAGACCTTATGTATAAGAGATACTTTCATGAATGACAAAATCTAAATTATTGAGCAGTGGCTAGCAACCGAAAATGCTAATCTGGAAATGTACTGCAACAATTAATATTCTCAGAGAAATCCTTGATACTTAGTTCTGCAGTGCATTTGCAATTTCCTGAGACAAGGGGGAGGGGGGGGAATTGATAAAAATATATTTATGCAACCACAAAGAACTATAACCACTTACTACTACTTAAAATATAAAAGTACAGCTCTAATAAAATGTACAATGCAAAAGTAGACTAACTTGATGTGTACTTTTACCAAACTGAATTTATTATTTATGACAAAATCAGCAAAAGTATGCAATGTACAGCTTTTTTAAATAAAACTCAATAGATAATCTACATATTCTATACAAAAATGTGAGGTTTATCTAAAAATGACACTAATAAACTCGCTGTTGTTGGGAAGATATTAAGCAGTTGATCCAGCACTGAAAGGCCTTGAGCTATTAAACTAATCTAAAATTGGTCCATTGATCTGCAAATGATCACCCCTGTTTGATGTCACATAATCTCACAACGTCTGCCCTTATTTTCTCCTCTGGCTAATATCATAACAATGAGAATCTGAGCTCCCATCAGGTGCAGCACCTGGTATCCATTCATCCACAAACACAGGCCACAGATGGCTGCCTTCTCTTAAAATACCCAGTCATCGGCCACACATATCTGTGTTGTGAGTCGTAACCTGTTGCTCTCCACTGGTGTGTGCTGTATCCAGAACAACACTTCCACTGAAGGTGATAAGTCACAAGCGGCTTTGGCTAAGGCCACCAAACTGTCACCGTCCAGGTGAGATAATTATTTGGCCTTTCTCTGAACTCGTTGCTGGGGTGTAAGCTGTGGGAAACCGTTTTAAAATAGCTGCAGACAGGCATTCTATGGAAATCGCGTTAAATCCCCATGTGGTATAGGTTTAAACTGTTTACCAACAAGAGTGTCTGTTACCATTTAAAGCACATAACCGAAGACATAAAATGCTCAATACCCATTCAGTGCATGGTCTGGGTTCCTTTAGCATAAATTACTGTATCAGTGCAGCACAATATGGAGGCAATCAACCTCCAGCTCTGTTCAGATGTAATGGAAGCCCAGGTTACTTTAATAGAGGCCTTCTAGTTGTCTCCACTGTCGCTGTTGCCCCCCTCACCTCCCACCCCCAAGCTTTTAGGTCGGATGACTTTGCGGGTTAATCAAGAACAGTGACACCATGGTCATTAAGCCTGGTATTTTATTGGCAGTGTGGTACACTAGATTTTCTTGGTAGGTGGCTATGATAACTTTGTACTTAATAAAATGCAGAGGCTTGTGAAGTGACTCCCTAAATCATCACTGACTCATTCTACAACCTCTTTCAGACTTTCACTTTTACAAAGATTAACTTCATCTGAAAGGACTTTGGATCACTATGCTGTTCCTTCTCGTCTTTGACTACATGAGATACTTCTGACATTGTCTCAGATTCAAAGACAGTGACAAAATGATGCCCAAACCTTGGATACATGTCTGTGCCTCTTACAGAACCAAGTCCAGCCAAACCCCATGCCTTGTGACACCAGACTTCCCATTAGTATGTTTTGGTAAAGCACTGACGATGTTTGATGTCTGTCACTGTCATAGTGACAGACATCACTAACAGTGAAGAATCTTGTGTTGGTCTGGTGTAAATGTAACTCTTGAAAAATAATGTTTCAAGTGTAACAAATCCCTAAAACCAGATTTTGCTTACTTTTTTAAATAAACTACTTAATGCAATCATTTTATGTAGATGCTCCAGAGCATAAGAATTAAATGACAGGAAAGTTAAGGAGGTTACCTAACTTTTAAAATACGTAATTAAATGTCAAGAATTCCCTGGTGGTTAATAGGTGTTCACTGACTTCATTATTCCTTTGGGGCATTGATGTTCCCTGGCATTGAGACAAGCATCTGTTAGTGTAAGCTACATGTGTGCGGTGGGTACAGCGTGACTGCTGTTATAGCATGCTGGAACTTAGCAGGAAACCTGCTGGCTAATCGTGTTGAAAAGGTGGAAGGTCTCAAAATTGCAGAAGCAAAACTGTAGCAAACCCATTATTATGGGTTTCTTTTTTAAATCAAATTAATATGATTAAGAATAGCATAACAAAAGAAGCATTTTACACAGTTGATATTTGCTTTTTGATAGGATTTGTGAACTACAAATTATAGCTATGTCAAAATAAGTCTGTTACATTATTCATTTTATTTTCAACATCAAGAAACTTAGAAATTTGTCTTGTTCGCATAAATAAGGACAGAAAAATCCTTGACACACCAATCCTTAAATGAAATCTTTTTTTCATTTATTAAAAAAAAAAAAAAAACACTTTCAGTAGAGACCAAACAATTTCCAAAAAGCACAAATAACCCCTCTATACAGTGTCTGGTTTTTAGTTGCAGACGGTATTATTGCTGTGTGGTTGGAAGTCTTGGCTCCTTGTCTCTCTGCATAGGAAGAATCTCTGTGATCCAGTATTTGAACAGGGAAACAACAGCAATGACTTCCTCTGAAACACAAAAGGACAGACTGAAACATTTCGGTTACTGCTGACAGCACAATACCACATGAACAATTATGGTTCATGACTGGTTTTTCTAACCAAAAATGTGTCAGCACATCATTTGAAAATCTGCTTCCCACACAATTATTTAGAGACATCCTCCATCCAAAGGACGTGGAATCCTTTTTGTAATTTCTTCTCAAAGTTTGAGCTCAGGTTTAACTTGTGCAAAAAGTAAAAACAAATGGCACAAGGAATGCTTGTTTACATAGCATTATTCATGGAAAGACTCCCAGGGTGAACCCAAACATGCTTAAAGGAAATCTGCTTTAAATCTGGTCTTGAAGTCAATTAATTGCCATCCCTGGGGGGTAGATGGAATAAGAAGAGCTTTGGGAACTTTATTTGAGGAGCTTTAAAAGCACGCATTCACCTGGATTAGCTCCTACATGCCAGTGAATCTGGGTTACACTAAAGCACAAGATACTGCTTGAATAAGGTGGATGGTGTTTGAAATGTTGAATAAATCCTAAATATGTTCATTTCAGTGATTCAGAATGATAATGTCAAATTTAGTAGAGATATGAAATGCTTTCTTGTTCATACCCCTGACAGATTTAAATATAGAAATATTTTCATTGAACCAAGAAGTTTCTTTGGGATAGGAAATAACACAATAGATGCAAGAGTGTGCCATTAATTTAGGATCAATTATATTCAATTTTAATCAATAATGCTTAATAAATTTATTTCCCGTTTCAATTTACAGCTAGCTTTTTGCAGGTTTCCACAGGTATTGTGTTGATTTACCTTTTATAATTAGTTTTTGGAAGCCTTGCAAATCCTAAAACTCCACATCAGAATCAAGTTGTTGATCTGGTTGGATCAATCCGAAACTTTAATATAACTTCCAGTCAGAACAAACACCTTCATCAAACTAAAAGATTACTTTGAACATAAATCTGTCAGGGCTGTGAATAATTTTGGCCTTGGCAGTAAACATCAGCAGTCCAGGACATAATATAAGCTAATAAAAAACACAATGAAGATTGTCACATGTTAAGACCCAAAGGGTATGAATACTTTTACAAAGCACTTAATAAAGCTATGCATCATCTAATCCAGTTAATCTGGTGCTGAATTTTACTTGGATAAACTACCTTTTGCTATAGAAATAAGATGCCTCATGTGATGGAATTAACAAAACAATCTATACCTGTGAATAGAAGCATGACTCATACAGTAGGAAGACAGCTGCAGTGCTAGGGAGTTTAAAAAGCTTTGAGGCAGATGCAAAACGCGTGGGTGGAGAGGATTCTTTTGCAAAGCAGAAAACCAGTCATTTTGATGACACCTGAATCCTCTGGTTGGACTTTGTTCAAGCTCATTCAACGTCTGTGCTCATCCTATTCCTACAACACAATCTGCTTGCCCTCTTACCCCCAACTTCTCAGAAAAGGTCAGAAAGAAAAAGAGACAGGAGGTGTCTGGGAATGCAAGAAAGGTTTTGACTGGCGATGGCCTTAAGGCAAGACAAAACATGTTTGCTAAACCAGGGGAGGTGCAATATGGACAAGAACACCTCTAGTATTAACTAAACAGAGACAAGTAGGTGCAGGTTTTGGCTGAAATAGGCAAGTGAGGGCAGGTAT
Organism: Brachyrhaphis roseni; assembly: GCA_903066815.1. NCBI lineage: Eukaryota > Metazoa > Chordata > Actinopteri > Cyprinodontiformes > Poeciliidae > Brachyrhaphis > Brachyrhaphis roseni. Next base: position 51,513 of record CAEFZY010011507.1, read on the forward strand.
AATCAGCTGAGCAGTAAATATTAATAGGAGGCAAGCAAGAGCAGAGTGAGGCAAGTATTAACCTGCCAGGACGTGTTTGAGAAGTGCCAGGGGCAAGCGCCAGCAACAACATTTAACAAAAGCTTCTTACTGACCTATTTCCATTACACTTGCTATGATAATTTGACCCACCTTCAGACATATAGGCGTTGTTGTTGAGCTCTGAGAGTGCCGTTTCTAGACTGTCAGCTTGATTCTGTTGAATTAATTTTTTAAGACTGTACAGCTTGTTGAGAACAGAGTTTGGGTTAGATCCACTTTCTAGACTCCTTAGAAGGCCATCCACTGTAGCAGAAAGATGAGGAATCTGGACTCCATGAGGAGAGGCTGAAAATACAGTAAATTAAAAGTGGTTTGATATACAAGGCATTAATGTAAAGTTTAGAATCTTATAAAGGACTAATATTAAAACATCTTCAATCTTTCTATCTGTATGGAAAACGTTTGAGACAACATGGACAACACAAAGTGCTTTGAACACAATAAAAACAGGAGGGGGCTTCAGAAATATGTGTGACCAACCTGTCAGATTCAGTTGCGAAAAATGCTTGTTTGCATCATAAGCATCGTTATATTGTCGAATTTTTGAGAAGCTGTGCAATGTTTAAGTTTTTCCTCCAATATGACTTTCCATTCCAGCTGACAGATCTGAGTGCGGTAACCATGTGGACAAAGGTCTTGCTGGTCAGACAGCAGCCCAATGTCAGACCACAGTGAGGCTCGTAATTCTTCCTTTGTTCTGGTGCTGGAAGCTTCAGGTGGTTTAGAGACATCAAATTCTTTCACCCTTTTCTTAAACTACAAGGTTGGTGAAGATTAGAATCAAAATTAGTACTTTTGTTATACTGAAAAAGTAATAAATCTTGGTAATTGTTAGATATTTTATCTTTTAACATTAAAATTCAAGTCACAAAAGTTGTCAGACTTGAGTGTGCGACAGAGAACTATTGAGCGAGTGTTTGTGAGCTTGAAATGCACACAAATTAAATGATTGTGTTCACATTGATATGTGCGGTCAGATCAGTGCCACTCCACACCGCACGCTCAACAAAAAGGCATAAACATCACAACACACAGAAAAAGCTGGGGCAGCAAAATACATCTGAATACATCCCCAAGCCAATCAGTGACTAGCAGTTTTCTGATGTTGCATTTCAGCCTGACTTGGCTCTCTTGAAGTGGGGCTGATGCCACGTAACCATTACTAGTGGAAAACTCTTAGAACAGGGCAAAGTGGATTAGAGCCACATCATTTGTTTGGTTATGTCTTTCTTTGGATCAGTTATTCATCAGTAAATATGTTTTGACTAGGTCGACTCATTTCCAGTTAATTCTCTTTCAATCACATATTCAAGTGTTCCTTTAAATGATGATCCTAAGTCTTAATCCAAAGAAATATACAGCGATCTTTTTGGTTCTTTTATTGGAGCGTTAAATAGATGGTAAATGGAATTAATCATCTATTTCTTCGCTTTTGCAGTCATACTGACTGGGCACATTCACCCATTCACACACACATATTTATACACCGTTAGAAAACTTGGGGTTAAGTGTGTTACCCAGGAAGCCGGAATTGAACCTATAACCTTTCGATTGCAAGACAACTACTCTACCTACAAAGTCACAGTCATCCATCCTGCAGGGAAATAATCAATTCTAAGGACTGAGAGCTGCTTTAACAAAGGGTACAGGCCTGAGTGCAGAGACAATGATCAATGTCTACAATGGCTTGCAGTGGAGGTGCCAATACTTACAGTCTGACAAATAGATTTCCAGTGTTGTCTTCAGGAACTCTGACACCTCAGCAGCTTTTCGCTGGCTATCTTCCTCCTCCTCTTCATCTCTACTGTAAGTGAACTCCAGAGCAGCAGCACGGGGCATCAGTCCTAAGGACAGCAACTTCTCTTTGTGCCTCTTCTTCTTCAGCTTTCTCTTCTTGTTCCTGCTAATGTGCTGGCTTCCTTTGTCCACTGCCACCTGACTCTGACCTGACCCATCGCTCACCTGAGGTCCATCTTTCCAAGAGTCTTGAGAAAGGCCTGGCTTCCTCTTTTTTCTTCTTCTTCTCCTTTTCTGGTCTTCTGCCTCCTGGTCTTCTGCCTCCTTTTCTTCATATTCCTCTTCATTGCTCCTATGCACACTTTCCTCTGTTAGAAGTGAGGGCAAACTGCTCATTAGTGAATGTTTGAAACTATTCTTTCAAAAGCTCAAGACAATTTCCAGATATCTCTCCTCATTTTAGTTTGTAAGAGGATATATTCAAAGCCACCCATTTAGATTTCCTTCCAAAAACCCTCTCCTAATATTTTGAAGACTTGCAAAATCTTACTTATGCATGCAGTTTTGATGTGTTGTTTTCACAGTTCAGAGTAAGAGAAAAATCCCACTATTTCTTGATGTCTCTCAGATTTAATTTCAAATTATTTTGCATTTTCTGTACATTAAAGTAACAAGGTTACAGCTTTTTTCTGCTTTGCACTAACCAAATCACCAAGTACACATTTCAGTTAACATAGGTGATAATATTCAAAGAATTATAGTATAAAATTATACATATTTTGTCAATTTTTATTGATGCTGCACCTAAAAGATGAACTGTCGGCTGTCGATGGCTGAGCTGAAGAATGGAGAAAAGTAAGGATTCAGTTGTAAACAGTTTTTCCAGGTTATTTGTTGTGTGTGTATTTATAACATAAGATGAGATAAGTATCTGTAACCGATTAATTTATCAGTTTGTCATCTGCGCAAATTATTTTGAAAAGAAACAAATATTTATTTAACTCAAATACATTATTTTTATATTATGTTTCTGGGAGGTTAATATTTTTTCTTTTTATGTAAAAATGGATGCAAATTTGGAAAGGATTATTCAACCGTGCTATATGATCAAGCTGCTTCAGACAAGCAAGTCTCAGAAAAGAAAAATTACAGCCCTATAAAGTGATATACAAATATATTCACCCAAGATCCACCATCAGCTGCATTTCAATAAACTTAATCTCAGCTTAAAAAAAAAGATCATGATTAATTTTTACTGGTATTTCCAGTATTTCCCTGCATCGGAGCTATAAAGACAATCAAAATGAATGACTTCAATGCTTCGGAGAGCAAACCTAGTGAAAGCCCATATCATAAATCTCTGTGAACTAAATGGTGCATGGCGAAGTCCATAAATGTTAAGACTATGGCTGTCTTACCAGCAGGATCTTCTTCACGGTTTACGCTTTCAAGCTGGATGAGTGTGACCGATTTCTCTGCATGTACATTATAGCCTTGAGGAGGAGGTAGGACTGTGTACATCCGGCGGCATTGACTGGCTGCATTTTGTGACTTCTCTGTATCTCCTGATTCAAAAGTGATAAATAAAAAACATATACATGTAATATAAAACAAGAGCAAGGATGTGGCAAGGTGTGAGCTTACCAAATGCATTTCCTTCTCTGCATGTTCTTTTCACATGAGTTGTTGTGGCCTGATCTTCTGAAATGGCTGATAAGTTTTGTTCCTTTCCCTGAGTGGTAATTGCAGGATAGAGCTTCTGGAGAACTTTTGATTTAAACACTGTAGAAACAACACAGTAATATCTCTTAAATTGTTTTGTTTTTTTTAACAAATCTCATTCCTTCGAGACTAGGAAGAGCCTTTTACATACAGTCCTGCTGAATCAAATGCTGCATCATTTGACTCTAACAGACCCGTCAAACTAAATAAAATCAAGCAAAAACAAAGCATGTAGGACTCAGTGTCTTGCAAACACATTCAAATGCTTGAACTTGTTCATTTTTTACATTTTTTATCTCTTTTTAAAGTATATTTTAAAAATATATACCATAACTGATGAAAGAAAGCAATACATAGTTTTAGAAAATTAGAAAGTTAATTTGCAGCAGGGCATGTCACCCTGCCAGTTGCACTTGTGAAACATTTTTAATCTTACTATGAATAATCTTTCACTTCACCAGCACGGTTTGTGTTGCTTTTTCACACACACAATTAAAAAGACTGCATTGCAACAAACTGTGTAAAACTCGAAGAGTATGAATACTTCTGTAAGATTGCATCATCATCTCAAACGTGTCCTACCCACCAATATTAGAAAACATTATTCTCGTTTTTTTTTTCTTTGTCATACTAAAAGAATAATAAAACTGCGGGGTGCCTTCACAAAAAACTTCATGTACACAATGAAGGATAAATTGATTAAAGTCATTACATTTAGCTACGCGAGAAAATTGCAATGGAGGAGGAAAGAATGAGACACGTGCATTTGTTTACAACATGGCTAGTTAGCAACTTAGCACGAGACTAAACCAGCTAGCTGCATTATCGAGACATATTTTTAGACAAATGTTGCAGATATCGTATATGACAAGCTATTGTAGGAGACACAACAGTTATCAGCTCACCTTCTTTTCTGTGTGCCATATAAACATTTCCAGAATTCTCGAAACGAGGAAGACACAAATGTCTTAGCAGAATGCTAAGCAATTTAGCGAGCTAACTATGCTACCAACATTCTAGCTTCTGCTAATCCGACATTGGTTATCTGGTATCTCGCAGTTATTTACACGCTAAAGCTGATCCACAATTATCCATCTGATTATTTAACTACGCTTTAACTAGACTAACGTTTGAAACTCGTCTCTTCCTCACTTAACATTCACCGCCCACCCATTTGAAGGTGGAAACAAAAAAGATCCCGAGGGTTCAACTACAGAGCCAAACTCTGTCCACTTTCCTACAAATTTTAAGTAAATGTACTTTTCTACATAAATAGCTTTCTTATTACGAGGGTTCAATACAGCTAACGGACAACTTTAACTCATTCTTCAAATCGGCGAAAGAATTGTGCTTGTTTTACACAATTCCAAAAGGTATAGGAGGTTAATATAACTGAAGAATCGTTTAAGTAGACGATTAGGGGAATAATCGTTTACATAATATAGATAATAAGCTAATAACATCTAATTATACACAGGACGAATTAATTTCGAGACGAAGGTTTTTAGAATGGCCCACATGCATTTATTCTGACGTCAATCAATCAATCAAGATAATCAAAGTTTATTAAATATCCTGATTTATTTAAATGGACAACTTTTTTTCTCCTAAAAAGTGATAAATCAGACTAGAGCTCCCCGTGTGTTTGACTCCTGTAACAACAACGACTTGGGGCGTGCGCACACCAAGCAACGCTGTAGGACGGGATGGAAGCGAGATGAGAATACTAAGCAGGTACCTCATGGCTCAGGGTCTGCACGGGATGAGTTGAGATTTGCGCACCCATCAAACTTGGCTTGGGACCTCAGCATGTGAGCGCACTTTTGCAGAAGGAGGATCCGCCCAGGATGTCAGCTCTGAAGAAGGTAAATCCCCTACCCCTCCTTTCTCGCCACTCTAATATCGCAGTACATATTTAATAATGTTACAGTAAATAATAAGATGTATCGCATGTATGGCAGAGAAATTGGTATGTATTTAATCTGGGCTGACTGAGATTTTTAGTTATTGTGCAGGGGATTTGGATGATGCATTATCTACATGGTTTACACTTATTATCCACAATGTAGTGTGTTTTTTTTCCTCTTTTTGTTGTTTTGTATAATCTGTCAACAACTACCCTTTAAAGTTGCTTTCATTCCATAGAAAAGCTTGTCAGAGTGGAGGTTAACGCCAAAACAGTCCCCGTTGTCTTAGATTAACTTCTAAGATTAATTATATATCATGTTTGATCCACCTAACACATCCTTTTAGTGCGCAGTCACGCAATACTGAAAGTGCTGTGCTGACTGACTGTAGTTTCTGTGGGTGGATGAGCTTCACTGACTGTCTAACAGCACCGTGAGCAGTGCTGGCAGTCGTGAATGAAAGTGGTGGTTCTTGCAGCTGAACATATACAAAACTACAGAAATTTGAGGTAATATGTTACATAACACATTGCAGGGACGATTTCAAGAGCCTATGCAGCATTCAGATTGAGTACTGTCTTGAACTCACATGACTGATGTGAGGAACAGTTGCTGTTAGGGAACACTTAAGCTGCAATAAATTGTATCAGCTGTAAATCAATGACAAACTGTGTTGTTAAATCTTCAGAGCAGTTGTAAGTGGTGATGGCTGGACTCCAGCTGATTCTCATGATTGAGTGACACAAGAAGGAAGTTGGATAGATTGCCTGCTTCAGCAGGTGAATCCAGAGCAAATGCACAGCACTCAGTACGCACCGTGAGTGACAAAGTGCTTGCTGGCAGCACTCACATAGTCAGACATCATAATCAAAGAGGCACTAAAAATAGAAGACCATATTCGTTGCAACTCTTCAGAAGCTGTGTGGAGTTGCTGCTTCTTCACCCAAGCGGCTCAGAAATTTACCTGAGTAGTCCTCGATGTTGTACTCTCGACCTGCTTAGTAATACTGAAGCTTTTATTTTAGACATCAATGGTCAGGCAGCACTTTATCAATGAAACACATTTGCACACATAAAACTTTGCTGTATGAAGACTTGGATAAACTATGCATTGAAAATCAGTCAATGGAAAACATGTCTGTATGTTTACTAAAGACTTGTGGTTGCCGTAGTGAACAATGATAATTATTAATTGTAATTATCCAGCATCACATTAACTCAATCATGATGTTTTTCTGTGAACACGCTGCTGGGCTACTCGGTATGTAATGTATGGATTATTGTGTAATTCACAATAAATAAATAAAATGAATAGTGAAAATGCTAAAAGAAAATTAATACATATCTTAACTTTTTGGTGGATAGGTGCTGCTCACTAATCCACATCTTTGATTAAAGAAAAATCCCATCACATGTGAGCTTCCTGTGCTGAACCAGGCAACTGCTCACACTTCCACTAAAAAGTAGATGATTCATAAGAAGACTTTTATTTATTTTTTTTTACTCATAATTCTCAAAATCATGCTCCTCTGAAAAGAAGACAGCCTAATTAAAAGATACCACTTGGAGTGGATAGATAAAAGACTAAAACACCTAAGACTGCCTTTTTTCAATCGATTTCTAAGGCTGTGAAAGCTTCCGCAGACGTACGCTCTCACACAAACAAAAGAGCTTGCCTGGACTTTGCCTGCTTGGAAGTGGCGAGATGAAGCTCTTTTAGTCTATTTGACGATGCATGGCTTCCTGGAAACTTTAATTACAGTGCCTCCCAAAAGTATGAATACTACTTATCATTTTGCATTTTGTCAAATCACAACCACGAACCTCAGTGAACTTTATAATCTTATGCGAGACCAACCCAGAGTAGTACATAGATGTGAAATGCAAGAAAAATGAAGCATGATTTTCAAATTTCTTTTAAAGAGGTTGTAAGAACATAGTGCCATTTGATACCACAGTCAAAAAACTGTTACTTTCTGTTGTTATAAAACTACCGCATATATCAAACATGAGTTAAAAGAAAATTTGACTTCATAATTAGATACCTTGAAATTGGTCCTCTATCTCTTTAGGAAGTGCGTACTCTTCATGACACTCTGCTTTCAGTACGTCATCACAACAATTCTCATTATGCCATTAACAACCATTCTTCAGAGCACTGGACTGAGAAGTAGCTTGGGTAATAAGCACAGGAGATGCGAGGTGTTTGCTAATTGCTGCTGTCGCCAGTCTGGTGGAGATGAGTGGGGAAGAAACTCAGGGGAACTCAGTGGAAGCTTGGCTGGAGACTGTAGCTCTGAGCAGGAACTTTGTAGAAATAGGTGGCACTTTGTGGAAACAAGGATTTAAGCTCCCCAGGGGGATTTCAAGGGTTTCTCAAACATGCATGAAAGAATCAAAGCAACACTCAAGGTATGTTTTCGATGAAAGAATAAAATAACACAATATAAAGCTGAGAAGAGTTGATTTTAAAAAATTCCCCCCTTTAAAAAGTAAACTTCAAAAATTGTGTCTAATTATTGGAACTCTATGGTTCTCTGGTGTTAGTGGTGGCACTTGTTTCAAACTGCGTAAAGAGGTTTTGCTTTGGTCAAGTCATTGGGAAACTACAACTAAGTTGCTTAATTACTAAAATCATAGATATTGCCTTTTTGAGAAGGAAATGTTTGTTTTTATTTCCTCTAAAAAACTGAGCGTCAGATGAGGAAGATCATGCAGCAGCTCCTTAAATCCTCCATGATGAACTGATTGCAGTCAGGTGTAGATACTACAATCAGGCCAACCACGCCCCCAGGAGGGATCCTCTGCCAGAGGAAGAGACTCACAAGCACAACCACACACAGGATTCTCACATATTGTGCTTTTATGTGAGAAAACCACTTCAAAGTTGCACACAATTGTGAAATGGAAGGAAAATTAAGTTTTCAAAATTCTTCATAAATTAAAACTTTAAAACCACAAATTGCATTTTCATAGAATCACCTTTCTCTGCAATTGTAGATGTAACCAGCTTTTCACATTTATGCATGGTGAGTCTATCACATTACACTTCATGGTTGTAACCAGACTAAATACCAAAAAAAGTTTGTGGTTATCATTACTTTTGATAGGCACTTTTTAAAACGTGTGAATTCTTGGCACCACAAAAATAAAAACACTAGTGAATGCAGACAGGACTGCTTTAGAAGTAAATTGTCAAACACTTAAGGTCGGATCATTTCTTATTCATTCATTCACTGAAAACCAATGTGCTACTTTCCATTCGCTGAGTCTCACTGTTTATACGCTGAATATACGCTTTCCCTATATTCCCTTTTTATTTACACCAGACACTCATTTTTTCTCCCCTTTCTGTGGTTTTCCATTATTCTTTTTATGCCTCTCTTTATTCACTGAAAGATGTCCCTGCACATCTGCTGTAGTTTGGCTTCAGCAGAGGGAGCTGAGGATTGATGGGTCTTCTGCTTCATGGATCAAATGACAGCCAAGTGTGTGTACCTGTAAAGGAATCAAAGTGTTCATGTGTCTTGTCCGCGTAGATGGATTGACTCAGTGCTAATAGTAGTCACAAACCTTTCATGTAGGTGGGTCTCAGTGTGTTTTGCCACAGTTGCTGTTAGTGCCGTGTTGCTCACATATGTCTCAGCTGAATGCAACTCTTTGCAGGATTAACTAAACCAAGCCAAGTATTTCTCATAAAGCATAATACATATGCTGAACATAAAAACAAATAACACTTATTAGAATGTATCAGAAATAAATGCAGTGGTGTCATAATTTTGGGCTTGTATGTTTTGGTTATTTCCTTTTGTTTAGTTCTTTCTCCTTAGTTCATTCTGTTGTCTTCAGTTTAGTTTATCTTTGCTTTTCCTTCTATCTGTGTTTCCTCTGGCTCCTTCCCTCAGCCTGCCTGCATGTCTGGTCTCCTCTCACAGCTACACTCTGTTTGTCAATCAGCTACTTGTCTCATGTCAGCTCAACAATGTCTCCAGTATTCAGGCTCTTCACTTTCATTCTCTCTCTGATGGATTCTTCTGTACTGTGTTATCTTGGTCCCTGTCCTTTCTTGTGTACCCCTTATGTTGTTTAGCTTTCCATCTTCACTCTCTGAAAGTATTTATTTCTTTATTAAAGTCTCTACATTATATCTCCTGCCTATGCTCTGCCTGCATTCTGGGTGCAGCTGAAGACACATTAAGACACAGTGAGAAAAAAAAATGAAAATAAACTTATCTTATATTAAAAGTAAAAAAAAAATGGGTATTAAAAGCACATTTTTTTTCTAGACTTATGTATTAGCGTTTCCAAAAGACACATCAGATTTTTTTTGAAGACTTGAGACTTGTGTTTTAAATAAACTCATAAGACATTTTGCTATTATTACCCAGAGGTTGTGTTAGACTTTTTTCATTGTCATTTTTAATGACAAGGTAAAAAGAGATTCTCCACAATGAGAAAAAAAAACATTAAATGTGGCACCAGTAACTGCATACAATGAAACTAAATGAATGTACTTAAATTGTGAATGATTTACCTGTTGTGGCCTACGGTGGCCCTGAGGTGCAAACCACTTCAACAAATTCAAATGGAATTTGTTGAAACACAACAAAATTAACCGAGCACAATTACAAATTCAAAAACACAACATTGAAAAAGCACAATTACAAATTCAAAAACACAGCAACATTAACAACCTTAATCCACCTTAGTCCACTTTAATTTATAAAATTGCACTATGCCAACATATTTTCACATCTTCCTTTCCACCATGATGTATTTAAGAAGAAAAAAAAATCAAATTTAACTGTCAGCCAAGCTGAAAATATAATGTTATTTTAGAAGCTACTTACAGGTTGTGCTTCATATGACTTTTGAACTCCTATTGAACATGTTCAACTAAGACTCGTCCCTCTTAATCAGGTACTCATTCTTACCATGTTGCACCATCTTGAAGCAAATCAAAGTTAAACCTATCTCAGTGGCCATTACCTAGTTTTTGCATTAGGCTAATTATTATGAGGCCTTCTAGCAGTACTTTCTTTATTCTAATTTTCTATTAGAAAGGAAGTGACTTCATGTAAGTGCTGAACTAACCTAAAGCTAAGCTAATCATAAAGCTTTTTTCAAAGAGATCCAAGTAAAAAAGCTGATTTAATTCTCTGAATGATATTTGTAATCTGCATTGTATAACACATTTTTGCTATGATTTAGCTTTATTTAACATATATTTATAAATTCCCTGCGTACACTATGATGCATGAAGGTATTTTTATTGCACACATTATTGAAGGGAACTCAATGAAGCCTGTGTTTACTGTGTCATTAACAGACACCGCAAGTACAAAAATAGTACGATAGTGAGCAAAATTCTTTTTATGTGCTCAGTATCTACAGTGAGTGCGTTGCGATTTTTAAGAAGCAGCATGTCCTGACAGCCAACCATCAGCCCACTGATGGTTGCACTCTACTCCTCAACAGCAGGCAGCAAGACATCCTATTATGCGTGTGCCACTCGTGGTAATTGCCTGTACGCTGCAGATGCAGTGTGGAAATTAAAAGTGAGTCACTCTACTCGTGTGTACACTTGTGTCAGTGTAACCTGGCCCCCATGCTAACTGGTAGTGAGAGTCTACAGTGAACTGAATAATGATTTTTTTTTATTATCATTTTGCAACTGTTCTTTTCTAAACATAGGCTCCGGAACTGCTGTTACGAACCATATTTTCATCCTCCTCTTTGAGGAAGCCTCAATTAAAAACTATCCAAAATCATCCCCAAGACTAATGGGTAGTCAAAGAATAATCGCGTTAATATCTGGGGCTGTTCTCAGAAGGCAACTTCAAATGATCTGTCTTATTTGGTTGATTTCAATTAATAGTTATACCTTCAGATACTTCAGGGCTACTCTTAAATATTTTAGTATCTACCACATTTATTGACAGACTAGCTAAAGACGTGTAAAAGGCTTTTACATGAATTCATCTTTTATTGGACTAGCATTATCTGCAGATATTCGATTTAGTCAGACATTTAGTTAAATTACATTTATCTAAAGAATTGCAAAGTCCTTCCTGTCCCATTTCCTTAAAATGAATATCTCATCAATGTAGGACAGATATGTGTTGATTTTGATCAGTTGAATCGATTTTGATAAGTTTGATGGGCTGAACTTATCTACAGGCAAAGAATGGTTTAACTCAAGCTAACTCTTAGTATCTGCAGAGGGGAGCTAGTTTTGAAGCAAGACATCAAATGGATTTGATTTTGTAGTGATCATACTTTTTCTGTTGTTTTTATTCTTAATCTTTAGCCTAGTTTTGTTTATTCCCTGTTTTCTCCCTGTTTTTACATCTGTGTTTATTAGCCATCTCCCCAACCCCAGCTTCCATCCCCACAGCTGTTCCACGTTATGTTAATTAGACTCTCAGGTTCCTCACTTTAGCAATCAATCCTCCACAGCATTTAGGCTCCCTGTTTAACATCTTGGTTTGCTGAATTTATCTGCTTTATGCTGTTCCGGTCCTGTTTTCCAAATGTTTCTGTCTGTGATTTCTTGGTTCTTTTTTTTGTTTGTTTGTTTTTATTTTGTTTTTTTACCAGCAGCATTTGGGTCCTGTAAAATTGCAAATCTTGACACACTGACTGCTCAAGAAATGCAAAAAATATTTAGCCAACAAAATCACTGTGCCTCTCTTCCAACTAATCCAGAAAATATGTTATGAGCTGTAAATAAATGGGCTTTGTTCTGTCTTCACATTAAATTAAACTATTGGGTTAAAATTGGTGATTCAGATCAGCAGATGTTCAAATTTAAGTTTGTACAAATACTCATGTTCCAGTTAAATGTGTCCACATGTCTATTATTGATGTGTTCATAAAAAATTTTTAGCTCACAACAAATACGGTTTTGTTAAAATCTCCAGTCGTAAAATAACAAACAGATGTCCTACGACTTTATGCATGCAAAATTCAAAGCATTCTTTCCAGACTCCAATCTTTTTAAAGCACAAATGAGAGGCAAGTAGTACCAATGTTTCTGACAGCTTGCTTTCCACACTTGTCCAATACAAATGTGGACCATTAGTTCTATTTGACTGTCATGGATTTGTGTTTTTATACCTCTTTTAAGCTTTTTGATCTGTAACCTTTTTTGCAGGCAGTCCGTTACAGTATCTGTCCATTAATCCATCCTGTCTGTGATTTAAATTGCAGGTTTCATATTTTAGTTTAACCACATTAGATCTTTTAATATCTACTATAAATACATACTAAACTTTAGAATTTATGCAATATTGCTTTTGTCATAAGTGTTTAAATGTTTTATCCTTTCTTCTTTTTATGTTTATTTTTTAGAAAGTTGAGATACATTTTTTATTTTATTACTAATTACTGGCAGACCTCTGTGCTTAAGATATTACTTAAATTGAATATGGCTGACTAGATGAAATAAACTAAAAGATCTCTGAAAAGCAGCACATTATTTCTCAATTTGAAGAAATTCAGGAACAGATTAGAAATAAAGTCGTTGAAAAGTCTGGAAGGGGTTACAGTGTTTAGTCTTTGTGACTCCAGTGAACCAAAATGAGAGTTATTATCTACAAATAGAGAATAGAAGGAATGGTGGTGAATCTTCCAGTAGAGACTGGTCAACCTAAATTACTCCAAGAGCAGATTGACTGATCCATGAGGTCACAAAAGAGCCCAGAACAATATTCATAGCTCTGCAGGCCTCACCTGCATCCATTAACGTCAGTGTTTGTTTCACCAATTAAAAAGATTAAAAAAATATTAAGTGGCATTCATGGGGAATATCAGAGGTGAAAACCAGTGCTGACCTAAAACAACACAAAGATCAGTCTCAGATTTGCTATACAACATGTTGCCATACAAAAAATGTATAAACTCCATGGTACATTTTTAATGAATATTGTGTGAAAGAAACAAAAGTAGAATTATCTTGAAATACTTTTCACACCACTGCATATAAATATATTTGCTCACTGAAATTGTATGTACATCCTCAATTCTCATAAGCAGTTACCATGCTGACAATATAGAGTTTGCCATTTCTCTTTCATTGGACTGAAAAGTAGCTTTTGAAAAGTCTGCTGCAAGTCAGAGCATTAATTACTAAAAACAAACTATCCATGTACAAATTCCTCTGAATTTCATCCAATGAAAGGTGGTATGTTTCTAGATCTTTCTGAAAAGGTCCTTGCTCTGCTATTGGAGCCCAAATGTTATTTTTGTACTCAACATCTTTAAAGGAATTTGATCTTTTTTGCTTTAGTTTCCTCAGTCTTTTACGCTGTCATTGGCTTGTGTCTAAATACCATCTGTTAAGAGCTTGTTGCCCCAATCAGCTGGAAATTAGCAAAAGAAGCAAAGAAGGAGTGGTGGGTGTCTCGGCTGTGAGCACATCACCACACCACTCCAAAGACCTATGAGACAGACAGGGAAATAAAGAACCCATGAATATATAGTTTAATTGTTGTTAGGAACCGTTTGTTAAATATTAGTCCTTTCTATTCTTCTTATTAATCCAATTAAACTCAAGTAACACCTATAAAAGCTCTTATTTGTTTATTTTTTTTAATTATTGTGGTCATCTTGCAGTTCAATTTTGATCTCATTTGATAATTGTAATTCATAAATTAACCTCTGCTGTTCTCTATCTTTTAAATTCAAAATATATTTTTTTAAAATATATTTTTAATTTATTTCGAAATATTTGAAGAAATTTAGAATACAATTTCAAATAAATAAAATATTTATTTCAAATTTAAATTTGAAATAAATAAATAAAATCCCATTATGACTAAATACATCCTATAAATATAGGTAAACAGCAAATAATATAAACACCAAAAAATATACAGGTATTGAATATATCTGCCTCCAAACAAATTTTTATTATATATGTTCATCATAGTTCCTTGAAAAACATGTAATTTAAAGGTTTTTCTAGATATTGCTAGTATAAAGTTATTGTTGGCATAGAAAAGTGTATGTGCTTAAGGCTTTTCGTTTGATAATTTCATTGTCCATTTGAATTAATTCCTGTTTTTAAATATCTTTTCTCTCTTTGGGAGAAGGACTGTCATGTTCTATCCTCTTTAATTAAAATGAAGGCTTATCTGATGTTTCTTATTTAATCCTTAACAGAAACAAAATTAGTTTGACAGATGGTAGAGCCTGAGATAACCATTTAAGTGTATATGTAAATTAATAATGAACAGAATAGTAGGACAAAAAGTAAGAGTGCCTGTCTATATTAAATCTCTACAGTGGTTACAGACTGTGATGGAGTTGTCAGTCAGCTGCAAGGACAAAGAGGCATTGTTAGCCCCTGTAAAACCACATCTTTTTTTCTTTGTTCTTATCATTTTCTTCTTGTGGAAATCCTAAACAATAGCAATAATATTCTGTGTCACAGCAAAGCTTAATGAAACCATTATTATGGAAATAAAATAGATTGTAAGTTCAGCTTTCAATGTTGGGGAAAAAAAATGTAGAGGGAATAATGATTCAAAATGTTTGCAGCTCAAATTTGACTTCAAATTGGTTAAAGATTTAGTGAACTCACGGGATATGCTGTAAGCATGCATTATTGATTAGTGTGACCACCTCAGGCATGCGAGTCGTGCAATTATGTTTGCAGCCACAATTCCCTGGAATAACAAAACTGCTGGTGAATCAAAAGAAGGCTTGTGATTTTACCACCCTCTTTTTGTTAGGTAATTTTAATGATAGAGGATTTTAGATTTTTATTCATATTCACATGCCATTTCACCCACCTTTGACTGCATGTGGACAGAATTTGAAATAGGGAGTTTATAAATGCATCTTCCATGTACATACCCACGCTGCAACTATCATTTTGTGCTGTTCTGCTGTGATCAGTGTGCACGAGAAAAGTCTTAGAGAGCTGCGGAGGCTTCTGCTTTGATGCTAATGGTGTCAGAATTGGGTATCTGTTTCTGCTCTGTAAATGAGGATCTCAGCATGCGTCAGTGCATCTCCTCAGAACTCCAACTTGTTTATGTGCTTTGAGCTTCTGTGATATTAATGTCTTCTCCCTTCTTTTTTCCCTTCTGTCGCAACCCCCTTTGTGCAACCCCCATTCCCATGTTGTTTCCTGGAAGGTGTTACCAGGCATACTGCAGAAACATTGCTGTATCTTACCTGACAAGAACACAGGTAAGGACTGAGCAGAGGGTCCCCTCTCTTCTAAACCCTCAGCACCAGGAAAAAAGCAGAGTCACTCGTGATTTTAATGAGTGCATGGTCATGCTGAGGTGTGGACAGTCAGATGAGGAGGGGAGGTTATGATACAGGGGGGTGAACATTTGCCTGTTTTTGTCTGTGTTGTGTTCCTCTACAGCTTGTTGGTAATATATCTCACACAAATTGTATCTTTCTTGTTCCTCTCTGTCCAAATGAAACTGATGTCAGTTTATGATTGTAATTTCCTCTTCAGCGTTCTGTAATTGTCTTTGAACTACTAACTAATTAGCAAAATTACCAAATTTCGACACAGTCCAAAAAACATCATGGTTTTGAGAGATGCACAGAGAATTCAGCCTCGGAACAATTTCGAGCTAGATTGGCTCTTATCGGTAACTGGGAGGGTCAGAAACTAAAATAATCTGTTTTTGAAATAAAGGTTGTTCTGACAAGGACACTTCAATGTGAATGCCATTACTGAGGGGAAAGAGATTAAAGTTGACTATTTTCAGTATGGTGTTTAAAAATGTAAAAAAAACTTTCTGAAAGGTAACTTTTTTTTTCCTGTCTGTGGCCAACTTAATGTCTTTGTTGGTATATACTATAAGTTTTCATATAGCCAGCAACTATTTTTCAAAAAAGTGACTAGCAACATGTTTTTCACCTTTTTTCTGATGGCTCTAATGTAAAGCCATGACTTGTTTTCATTCTTCTCGAGTGCAGTGGTTGCTGCCCTCCTGAAGCACTCACAGGGTGTAAAGTCCTTACTCAGCAGTCCCTTCCAGCTGCAGTCAGAGCCCCTCCCTAGCTACTTGTCCACTCGGCTAATCAATCGTGCATATGCAAACCCTCCACTGGCTGATCCTCTTACAGTCAGAGCAGGATGTAAATAGAAAATTATTGTTTTCTAAAATAAATCATTTCTGTTGACTCAAAGGTAATGTGGTTTGTATACAGAAAAAGTTAAAAATGATCATCTTTCCCTGTCACTTGCAGGGTTTAAATAAATCACAGGGTTCAAAGCCAAACTGAACTTTAGTAAAGTAGACTTAAAAAGTAAATTGAATAATTTTAAAACGGTTAAAAGGACACGGGAGGTAAGAATGGAAGAGATTATAAAGGACAGAGACAATGAGACACTTTTAATCTGTCTGTTATAAGATACACTTGATTTAGAAACATTGGCAACTTTTTACAAAGTAATGTTTTAAAATATTTTCAAAAAAGAGTTTAGAAATAGTAGCTTCTCACTACCATAATAGTAGCTTCTACCCCTAACCCTAACCCTACTCTTATCACATGCTAAACTCTAATAATTTTGTGTTTCATTAACAATAATCATACTTACAAGCTGTACAGTACATAGAGGGGATTTTCTTGTTTCTATTATAAATAATTAGTAAGTGCTTGTAGCATAAAGAAAATAATCAAATATTTGAATATTTAGCTATTAAAAGACAATTACATTTCAGTAAATTATCAGCAATTCAAAACTTTCTAGAATGTGCAGATTGTAAAAAGGCCACAAGTTGATGCATCTCTAGTTACTTTGGTTTATTTGTCAAATTTAATTGAAAAAGGGAGGGACACATTTGGGAGCAGTTACTGTGACTTGTGATGATGATGGGCTTCTTCACATCATTTCAGGTATGAAGAGGTTGCTGATGAAATTGAAGAGCAGGGAAATATATTCAGGTACCTGACCACTGTTCTAACCGTAATGACTTCCTTTGTACCTTTTATGGGCGCTCCTTTGGCAACTCAACCTCCCTATCCCCTCAATTGCAATGAGACCGCATGCAAATGGGTTCACACTCCATTCATCTCATTACCAAAGCTTCAGATGCTGCTTGGGGTGCAGGGGAATTGTTTTTTTTTGTTTGTTTGTTTGTTTGGTTGGTTTTTTTTTAAGGCTCATGCCAATTTTGTTATGGTAATAATGCACCTTTGATTATGACCTTGGTCTTCTGTTTGGCATTTTGTTCATTTTTTATTTTTTTTAATTGCTACTACAGCACATTGTCCTGATGTGACAGACAGAATCACAAAAGGGTGGAGCTGCAACCTTGAGTGTAAGTAAATACACTGAAGCTTGCTACCAGGCACATGTAACAACTGTAAGCCATTTCCATGTGTGAAGTTAATATTTTGCATACTGCCAAAGGCACTGTACTTGCATCCAAATAGTTTAATCTTTTTCACTGAGAATTTGGGACAAAGTTGTGTCGGATAGAGCTAACCTTGCTTTCACTTTAGGACTTCTGCATCTGTATTAAGTTATGTGCAGGCATGTGAATGCAATCGTGGTAGCAAAATTAATTTGGCTGTATCAGCTTGCGCCCTCAGTTAAGGTTGTGAAGAGCAGTTCACCTCTCTGAAAATGATGCTTTTCTGACTGAATGCATTTGTAAGAAAAGCACACAGCACATCATTTAGAAAAAAAACTGCTCCATTAAAGTTTATTGATCACTGCTGAGCCGAATGAAACCAGGGCTGCTGCAAAGTAGCATTTACCTTGGCATCCTGTTGCCATAGAAATGAGGCTTGTAGATTCTAGCTTTGTGTTCAGTCCATTTGTTAGAAGCATTACTCATTTTCAATGTTGTCAGATCTCGAATTTAAAGGTGATGACAGTTGCTTTAAGTAAATACATCTTTTGGTTATGCTAACTAGAAAGTAGATTATAATTCTAATCTGATCTGAGGACACTTGTTGGTTTGAAGTGGCGTGAGGATATTTATTAAGCATGACTTTAAGATCAAACAACAGAAAATGGATTTAATGTGCTGGTGATGGTGATTGTATGCTGCATTCTGTGTTTTTATGTTTATGTGTCCTGCTGTTCTACGTTATATTGAATTATGGCGCCCTCTTCTGACCAGCATCTCAGATCTTGCAGTTTGCACTCAGAATGTTCTCCCATCTGTTCTCAAATTCTTCTCTGTGCTTTGACAGCATTTGCATAAAAAACGGAAGGGAAGAGTCTTATCTTTCGCTCTGCCTGTCACTGGCATCCCCCCTCTGCTCCTAATAGACTCCATATGTAGAACTTCTGTCCTGATGAGCACTCTGTATTTCTATGCTTCTCATTCGCAGGCCTTTCTATTTATAGGCATGAATTAATGTGTGACGATTTGACAATTTTTGGTGCCTCTTCTCATGTCCGTGCTTAAAGTTCTTACATCCTGCCATCATGGTCTTCCTGTGGCTTCATCAAAGCCAAATTCTTGCGTCTTAGTGAGCACATGTTCAGAGCCACTGAATGAGGATATGAGGGGTTTTGCTGTACATAACCAGTAGAATTTAGCGAATGTCTCACAGAATCTGATGCCTTTATTTAGGTGTCATGTCATTACAATAGCTGGAACTACACAGTTAAATACTTACATTATCTTTTAATGTATTGGGAACTTTCCATTTAACATGTTCTTATTCTTGAAGATTTCATTTTGTTTCTCTTTTACTTGCAAAGTTTTATCACATGCAGTTGCTCAAATTTATCTATGATGCTGCGTCTTTGTTTAAATTCCTGCTCTTCATAATGCAACTTAGCATTATTGTTATGCATATTTTAAAACCAGGACATAGCTGTGGCTGGACCTGTGTGATACTTACTAACAGCATGCAACACTTTCAGTAGTAGTAGCTTTGCATGGAGCCTACCAAAAAAGGTGTAACTTTTTTGTTCCAGATGTAGCGGCATAAACCTTTCAAAAAGGTCCACTTTTTCAGGCATTCGTCAGAATCAAAAATGACTAAACCTGCAACAGACCTTAACGTTGAACATTATGCGTTACTTGCTAATAAACTCAAAACATGATTTCAAGGATACTACATTAAAATACAACAAATAATATAGGAAACAGTTTTGTGACACAAGCTGTTTTTATATAATAAGGTGAATATTTGTGCTATTTTATGTTTGTTTAGGTTAATCAGCTGTCCCAGTTTTTTCCTTGCACCTTTATCTCTGAAGTACGTATTTGTGTTTGTCAGCGCAGCTCATAACATTTTGTTTTGAAGGGTTCCTCTGAAACAAACAAACAAAAAAATCAATAGCCAGATAGTATATTTCCCCTGCAGTGTCCACAATACCTGCTTATCCTTGCAGAGATGTGGTGGGGCTGGTTCCTTTTAGCTGTCATTGGGTGATTGGAGAAGTATTTCCACGGCACATCGTCAATCAGCCAGGACAAACAACCATGCCCTCACTCATATCTAAGACAACTTGGAGAGACCAATTAACCTGACAGTCATGTCTTTGGACTGTGGGAGGAAGCCAGAGAACCCAGAGAGAATCTGTGCATGCAGACTTCATTCAGAAAGACCCAAGGCTAGAATTCAAACCACATGACCTCTGCAAGCCAACAGTTCTACCAAGTACATCACCCAGACATATAAAAAAAGGGATATATATATATATATATATATATATATATATATATATATATTGTTTTAAAATTTCTTTGGAAAATCTCACAAATCTAAATGTAAGGGGGTGTTTTAGTCCTAATCTTACTCGATCCTACATAACTCGGCAGTCTAAAAAGTTTTCTATTTGTCCTGCTTCAGAAACAAATCCCTGAGCTACAACAGTTTGAATGGCTCTTGTGCCTTATGGAGCCTCTGTCTGGAGTGACAACATGTCCATCTTAATGCTTCACATGTCCTGTCTGAGCTTCTTCATCCCACTGTGAATCTTCCTGACATGAGAATGAAACGGCAGCTGCTCTATTAGCTCGCGTAATTAACCGGCGGGCTGTCGCTTTCCTCTGTGGTGTTGTAGAGAACACTCTCGCAGTACATCCTTCCCCATATTTCAGACACTTTGGTTCGGATATACAAAGAATATTCCGAGCTTATGTAAACTTGACTTGCAGGGAGAAGAGCAAATTGATGGGAGCTGGCAGTCTAATTCTTTCCTAATTCCTGCAGTGAGTGTTTACCCTTGACAACCAGCTCATCAACTCTCTCTTTTTCTCGGCACTCCCTCCAGCACCATGAAGGCAGACTCACTGAACTGTTAAGAGTGGGTAGCTTTGCCGCAAGTCTTTTTTCTTCCCCTCTGGAACACTTCCTCTAATTATACAGACAACCGAAGTTTCAAGTTAAAAGTATACAAAAAGATCCAGTTATACTGCATCATAAAGAAACTTAAAATTTACCATCCCCGATTCTTTTGATCAGCAACAAAGTAAAAAAAAAAAACATTTCATCTAGAAATCATCTAAGGGATGCATCATCTTTCAATTATCTCCTGCATGATTATTTTCAGCTCTTTGCATCTCACCTTAGTAATAAGATTCTTTATGTTTGTCAGACTTTTTCATTATTGTTATGATTTTATTTTTGCAACAGTGCAGGTGTTGAAGTTCCTAAAGGTCTCAACAATGTAACAATTGAAACTGATGCTCTGTGTTTCTTGACTACTGTCTGTGCACTGGCTTATCCCTGGAATTATTAGGTTTTCATTTAAGTATGAATGGTTCAAATATACCTCACAGTTAAGTTCAACCGGACAGTCCAGTACAGAACCATCTTGAAAAGAACCACTTGGTTTTGCGTTATTTTTTTCAATTACTAGTGTGACAATTTGATAAAAATGAACAGCCACTGTTTTTTTGGAATGAAGAAAATCAGAGAGCCTGCTGATATTCCATAATTTAAGTATGTATTTTTTGTGCTTGTCCCTGTGGAGACTTTTCTCATTGAGGTTAGTCAGGAGGACACCTGGCCTCAGTAGGCGGCATATCTCAGCCTTCCTGACATAATGAGTAAACTGGACAGGAAAATTTGATTTAACATGGAGTCTGTAAGTCGTTTAGGTAGCTTATCAACAGATGAATGACAATGTCATAGAGTTCAGCAGTAAAGGTGATCTGTTTCTGTTGCTCTGCTGAAAAGCTTTTCATTTTCTCCTCGTCTCCTTGCCTCCCTCCTCATCGGCTCTCTGATTACTTCAACACATTGTGTTTCTGCGCTCATCAGCAATCAGTTCACAACCTATATCATCCACATGATTAGAGCTGTAGTCTGTTTTCACTGTTGCAGGAGTAAAAAAAAAGAGCTTACTCCTTCTATGTTATGTTTGTCAAAAGAGAATGACAATCCTTTGCAAAAATATTAAATTTAACTTTATCTGTTTTTTTTCTTTCTCTAATTTTCACATTACAACCACAGAAGAAAACTTATTTTGTTGGGATTTCAAGGGTCTAACATAATGTGGTGTTCATAAAAAAGGAAGCATGATGATAAATAAAAATCTGCACAGCATGAGGTGAAATATTTATTTTATTCTCATACCTCTAAATTAAATCCTGTGCAATCAAATGCCTTTGAATCATACTGAATTACTAAATAGAGTGCTCCTGTGTTTAGTTTAATAGTATGAAAACATGTTTTTCTTTTAACTGGGCAACTTTTTGCATACACCTCAGAATCTGGCTTGTCTGAATTAAAGACGAAAGCCAGGTCCGAAAGAAAGTCTGTTAGGGATATGATTGCTTTTCCAGGTCACTCTAGTGTTAATGAGATGTTTATATTGCGATAATGAAAGTGCAATTAATGATGCATCTTTCTTGCTTAAAATGGGATTATGCAACAGTAGACATATTTTTATTGTATGCTGAATTTATTGTAATATTATAATTTGTTGGCACAAAGGAGGGTGGCTTTCCTCAAGCTTCCTCTCGGCGTTCTTTGAGGAAACCCAAGAGGAAATTGCATCATGCTACCTGCATGTTAATACCTCCTGCTTTCATGGAACAGCTTGATAGAATTGGGGTTGCAAGGTGAAGTAAGCGGGTGATTGTAAAAGCTTGTCTGTAGTCTGCATCATGGCTGATCAGTTAGATCGCTTTCTGAAGTAAAAAGTTTCCTGAAAATGTATCCATGGATAAAGATGGCCAGAACATGCAAAAATGATAGCCTGTGGTGATACTGAAGAAAAATGCTTCACAATTAGTTTCTATAGATAATCATAGCTATTTCACATGAACAGGAGAGCACTAAAACTTTAAATTATTTTAGTATGTGTTTAAAAAGTATAATAAGAATTAATAAACTTTAAATTGCACATAAATTTTGTCTCAAATATAGGTGTGTTCTTTCTCTCATATGTTTTGTGTTGCTGTTGGTGCTTTCTCCTCTGTCCTCACATTAAATTGATTTTCTTTAAGTTCAACTTTAGCAAATTTTCACAACTGGAAGAATTGATAACTTGTGCAAAATTGCTTGCATTAATCTTTTGAATGAAGGATTAAGGATGCCACTGAGCGTCATGTCAACATTTTAGATGAGTAATGGAAAAAAAAAAAAAAACCTGCCCTATAAATACCAACCCCACAATTTCAAAATAGTTTTTTGCACCCTTATCTGCCCAAAATGAAAAAAAAGAATTATATCCACTCACTCATTTCAGGCTTCTCCTGAGGTCAGTAGTTTTTGGAGGAATACAATGTCTTTAAATTACACACCATACAGTTGTCTCCAGACATTGTTGTCATGCCCTTCTGAAGCAACAAGCCATTTAACTTGGTGTTTTGCTAAGACATTTGTTTCTTAGATGCTATCAATTAAAAAAAAAAAAATCTAATGATCTATGGAAAAAATATAGAGATGAAATTGATTTCCGAACTCAGATTTTCTAAGAGAAAACCTGGCAGTGCAGAATTTAGCTCTTTCCAGTTTCCATTTGGCAGATCAGAATCAGTTATTCGTAAAATTTCCGGTTCAGTTTCTCAGTGGCTTTAAAAACAGTGACAAGCTAAATAACAGATGTAGCTAGATATAGATTTAGAAGATATGAAGGGAAAAGACTTTTCTTCTATGAATTATTTTTTATTTAAAGCAGCCACTCCTGTATGGTTAATTGAATAACCTCAGTGTTAGACCAGAAGAGAGGAAGACGAGACTTTCCTAAAATGATGTGATTCAAAGATTGCCTGTCAAACCTCAAACTGTGTAAAATTGTGGAGATTTCATGTTTGACAGTTCATCTCAGATAACAACTCAGTTAATAATTTTGAAAGGCCGTGTTGGATACACAAACGTTTTCCTCTTTGACATCAAGCAGTTCTCTTTTTACCTTCTTTTATCCTGCTACTTTCCCTGCAGGCCATGTTGTTGTTGTACTCAATGTTCTGAACATGTTTCTCCCACTGCTGCAATTACACTGAAACAACACTATTTATCCCAGTTCTCATTATTAACACGGCGGCAGTTGTGAAAAGATGGTACTCGTTTAGTAGCCTGAAGCTCTCTGACACCTGACAAGGAGAGTTGAACACTTCTTCTCTTGTTTCAAGCTTGCAAACAATGCAACAATACCAAATGCATAGTATCCCTTTATTTGTTATTGCATGGGAACCATTGTGTGCCCACAGTTCCACTGCTGTTTAAACAGAACTGAAATATAAAAATGAAAACAACAGTTTCATTGGCTACATTTGTCCTACTTTTTGCTCCTGTCAGATGTGTAAGTCCCAAGAAATGGGTGATAACTCATACTATCACCTTTAACAAAAAGAAACATTTTCTCCGCCTGTCAGCCTGCATTTTTTTCTGTGTGGTATTTACAGGGGCTCAGATTTAGTTTTGGTGCTATGATTGTAACAAATAACAGCAGCCATGTCTGCTTCCAACATCCGTTTGTTTTTAAATGAAAGGACATTATCTGTGGAGGAGCTGCAGCTAGTGGCCCGGCAATTGTCTGCATGGAGAAGCTAACTGTAATGTGATTTTTCAGGATCAAACCAAACATGAAAGAACAAATTCAAATTGTTGTTCTGCTCAGATATTTTTCTCTTGAACATATATTGTTGGTATTTGTGAGTAGATACAAATATTCTCAGTAAAAAGAAAATATTTTGGCTATAATTTTTATCTTCGTTGTTTTTTACTCGTGTAAACATATAATCCCTTCAAAGAAGTCCCATTAAATATCATCAGACTCTAAATAAAGATGCAGTGTTGCAAATATCACAGGTCTGATCTGAGAGAATACTATTTACTGTGGTTGTGGCTGACATAGCCACACATATATGAATAAAGCTACCCCCTTTTGGATCCACAGGGGCTCATTTCAGAATTGGTAAACTTCTTCAGGGCATAAAGAATCTATTTGCTTTTATATTTCTTCCTTATTGTGAGCAAGAGTTGACACTCAAAAGAAGATTTGTCTGATTTCACGATTTTTGTCAATTTTTGTTTTACGTTCTGTTGACAAGTAAAAACCATTTAACAGCTTGTGACACTGTGTGGTATTTTTATTGCACAAAATGACCTCCGTTTCATTCTGTCTATAATCATTTGAGCTCTGCAGTAGAGCAATGTTGGGAATAACTGGCAAAGTACAACCCCTGACTGCTTCTGTAATGATGTCCTGCCTGCTTGATTGCGCCTCTTATGGTCAGAACCATGCATCTGACTGGTCAGACGATAAAAGATGACCACTGTCAGACTCATTTCACAGCTCATCAGGACAATGCAGGCCTTAAGAGCAGAGAGCATTTGGGTGAATAAAAACAATTACAAAGCTATAAAATAAAACAAGCTGTAGAAGTGGTTCACTATTAATTTTATTAAATATATTTGATTAAAAAAAAAAAAAAAAGACCTTTGGGATTATACCAGTGGCATTATTTTTGATATACATTTAATTGTGTTTAGGGATTCATAAAGTATTTTGGAGTTAAATTGAACTGAATACTTTGAGAAAATCGGAGTATAAATTATATAGTTTATTTATTCAGTTATATTTTATCAGTCTTTTTCTTTTGTTTTTCTGTGATGTTTTTTTTTAAGATGTATAATCTGTATCCTGATATCCTGAAGATTATAATGCATGACCATAAATAAATATATCGGTTTTAATGCAAAAGCAAATCCAGATGATATCTAAATATTTCAAGCTAAAACCAAAAGTTAGAACAAGAGCATAACATGCATGTACAATGACCCTCTTAAAATGTTGGTTGGAATTACCATTAATAAAGACATGCAAGTACTTTGAGGAAGCTCATTTCTACACTCCCATTTTGTTGAAAACTTAGTCTTTGTGTTATAAAATCCTGGAAAACCAAGAAATTTGAGTCAGAAGAAACATTGAGCTTTGAAATGGGTAATGACTGTGGGCCAAAGTCACAGAATCATAAAACAATGACAACTTTATCTGCTTTCAAGAAGGATCCCATACATTTTCTGTCAAGAATTTAACTCTGCTTTGCAGAAACTGGCCTTATGCTCCAACACACTGTCACCTATTGATGAAGATTAATGAAGAAGTGTCTCAACACAGCAAACAGAAATAGACAAAGTTGATCAGAAAACACGTTGCAGTTACTAACACTTACCTTTAAACACAAAATCATATACTTTTCTAATATATTTACTGTATGCTGCAGATATTTAGACCAGAGTACTCATCATGCTTTTACAAAGAGTTTGTATGTCTTTAATCAGACAGATTTCTGTAATTCATTTTGCCACCCTCAGATACGGAAAACCCAGAAACTCTCATTTGTATGGATGCAGAAACCAATTTTGCTACTCATGGCCAAAAAAAGGAAAAGCTCCAAGAAGCCACTCCACCCAAATGAACAGACGGACGGTTATGAAGACACATGGCTGTTATCTTGTCCATCCATCTAGTGTGCCTGACAGCACAGACCTAAATGAGAGCCTCTTGGGACCACCACAGGGGTAACCGGGGTCTTATTAGGACAGCAGAGATTGTGTTTTTCCCTTCACTGTCTAGCATCAGCAGAGAACATCGGGGATTAATGATAAGGACACGCAAAGCTGCCTTGAACTTATAAATTGGATTGTACATTATCAGTGGAAGTGAAAGTAAACCCAACCATCACTCTATTTTAAAGCTAACTGTATTGAGAGGTTACAGGAGATTAGTGAGTAAAAGTAAGTTAAAAAAAAAAAAAACGTCAAAGTGTTTGAGATTTATGTGATAGCCCAACACAGATGTGTATGTGAGCACATATGTGATCATATATGCATGTGATCATATATGCGTATGTGAATTTTGGGTTTTCAAAATTCACATACACATATTTCACAAAAGTTTGTTGTGCATTTATTTTAAGATGCTCTGTGACAATATTTTGTTGAACTTTTTGTTGTTCTTTTTAGGGTATGTCTCTATCAGCTTTACATATTTTGTGAAATATATTTGTCCCACTCAACTTAATCTCTGACCTGTCTAGTGTATTTATACTTAAATAATATTACAATCAGGTGCAACTGGTTGCAATGGGCTTTATGTAGGACTATAAGGGTGGCTGGATGCAGACTGTCACACTTTATAAATATTTCTAATTAAAAACATTTTTGAAAACTAAGTATCATTTTCTTTCTACTTTGTGACTTTGTTTGACTCTATGACATACAATCCTTATAAACTTTATGGTTGTACATTGACATGTGAAAAGTCTTAGAGGTATGGTGCTTTAGCAAGGTGCTTACAAATAATGTTTTATGTAAATGTTCTCATTTGCTCTTCTACTTTTTCACCTTGTAAACTTTTTTTTTTTTTTTTTTTTCATTTCGAAAGAATCAGTGCCTGTGAATAGATAAAATCATACTTTGAAATTCTTATAACTTCTGGGAAGGAAAAGTAATCTAATTATCTAATAAAATTTGTGTTTTATAGTAGCAAAACTATAAAACACAGTTCCAAAACACTTCATCTGAAGTGTTTTGGAACTCTAAAAGGGCTGCTGAATAATAATAGTTGGAAATATAATTTTGAAATTACAGATGAATTTCTTAGGTACGCCATGAGATGGTGCTATGTGTCTAAAATAGGAGCTTTACTTTGGGTTGGATAATTACTTTATTGTGTACAGTAACATTGCTCATGTCTATGTAGAGGAGTGCTGTTTAATGGCTTTTAGCGTATTAATTTAAATGTTATGTCTGGTGGTTAGGCATAGCTGGTTTGTTTCTGGAGGTGAAGGGCTGTGCAAGGACACAGGAAGCTGTAGCACCAAAGCTCTTTTAGCCACTTTTTCACTCCTCAGCCTTGTAATAAGATTCACCCGCACTGCTTAGCATTCACCTGTCATGGACTATGAGTCAGCTTATCTTCAGTTGACAAGACTGAGAGCCTGAATCTCAGTGAACGGGCCTTTGCTATAGATTTTTACATCACTTTTTCATGGTACAGATTGCCCGGGAGGAAATGGTGCTGGAATATGGGCTATGAGAAGAGACCAGGGACCCGTGAAGAATTTTCTTTGCTCTGTGACATCAGGATGCATCAGCTCAGCAAGTTTGTTCTGCTTGCAGCTACACATATGAACAATTTAATAAGGTTTTAAAAACCTGCTAAAATAATCAGACTTCAATTCAAGTAGGGAGGGGGGCTTAATTGAACATCATACTAGTTTTGCACGCAGGCTTGGAGGATAATTGAAATGTAACTGGAGATTGATGATCAATAATTATCTTTGATCTTTTCCTAACTGCTTCTAATCTGTTCCCATATGTTTTGTTGTGATCAGTATTCCCTTATAGTATTCACTGTTTCTCGTTTATTATTCATAGTATTTTGACCACACATTAAAATTTTCACTGATGGTGCAGTTGAATCACTTGCAAAATTGAGGCAATTAATCATGTTTGGGACACCCATTATTACCATTAAGCCCTGCCAGGAAGTGATCTGAGTCAGCATATATCGACAAGAGTCCATTTAAATACTTTAATTATTAATAAGTTGTCCTGCATAGCTGAGGATTTACTCACAACAAAAACCAGAGGCCAAATGCTAATTCTGTTGAGATTCAAGTAATGTAAAGGTATAGGCAGAAAAATATACACCACTTTGCAGAGCTACATACACCCCTTAAATGTACTTTGTGTTGGTCTGTGAAATAAAATGCTGACGTTTTAACAGGTATAACTAAGTACAAAGACAGGGATTCATGATTTCAAAGCTTTTTAAATAAATGAAACATGTCTTCCATACATTTATGTTTGTTGAATCACTTTCAATTGCAATTATAGCTGCTGGTTTTTAGTTTATGATTTTACCAGTTTTGCCCATTTTTCTCTTTAAAGCAGCTCAATTCAAGGCTAAAGTCTTCCCACAGATTCTTGGCTGAATTTAGGTTTGTGCCAATATAATGTATGGATCTAGTTTGATCTGAATGGTGACACTGCAGCTCTGGTGCAGTGTTTGCGAAAAACATGTCAGACCATCAGACCTTACTGACGAAATTTAATATCGTCCAACAAAAATCTTAAAATCATTGACCAATGTGCTTTTCCTCTAATTTTGCTAATATATTTCCATTAAGAAAAGTCTCAGAAATCATAAAGTTGTACAGCCTGACAAGTACTGCACTTGCGACAAAAAAACTGTGCTGAATGACAAGTTTGTGACCAAATTTTGTAGAAGTTGTGTCATCCTTGCATCAGAGATCAAGTAATTGGTTGCGATGGACTTTATTTAGGGGTCACAGAAATAAGAGTTTGAATGTGAATGCATGCCACATGTTTCAGGCCTTTTTAATTTCAAAGTTTGCAAATAAAATTAAAGTATTTCCGATCTACTTCACAAAAACATTCATCTTTTGTTCACAGTAAATTCCACTAAGATAAACAACAGTTTGTGGTTTAAACATAGCAAAATATCAGAGTTCATGGACTGTGAGGCAATGTGTTGTACCTTTCTTTTGGCTCTTATTGATTTAATGATTTTTATCCTAAAAGCCAAAACAAAAACAAAGAAACTTATTTTGTTTCATTACTGATCAAAAGAAGCCAGACATCAGAAGCTTCTGATGTAGCACTCTAGGAGTCAACAGCTAGAAGTTCTGTTGTCTGCCATCGGGGTGGGAATTTTTGAGATTGCTGATGTGTGAAGAGTTATTTGAGGAAGTGTAGTCTGCAGACACGGACTCACACATCATCCCCTGTCCAGTCTTTGTAATGGAGCAAGCCACCATGCAGAGGGAACATGAAGGCCAAAGCTGCCATTCATCCATGCTGGCCAGAGGCCCAGAAGGGAAGGAGGAACACCGATAAAAGGTTGCTTGGATTTGTGTCCCTTTATTTCTTTCTATTCTCCCTATGAGAGAAAAGAAACAAAACTGCATGTCATCACTTGGTGCTGTGTTTTTTGTTTTTCCTTTTGGGTAAAAGTCCTGAAAAAATTCATACCTTTCACAGAGAGATGCACTTCAGTATTGTGCTCTGACCGAACCTGTTTCCAAATCATTTTTCTTTCCCCACTCTAACCTTCATCTTATCTAACTGTTCCTGTCCTTTACTCACCTTCATTTCCCCATCCTTGAATGACTTCAACATATTCTGCCACTCGCACTGTCCTTTTTCCACAGAGCCAGCTCTGCTATATCTTATTACACATGCTACAAGGAAGGAAGGGAAAAAGCAAGATTCATGCATGACAGGTCTTCTTAATTCTTTTTTGTCTTTAAACTTTCTGTTCCACCCATGCCCCTAATGTTATATTCGTTTTTTTCTTGTGGGGCTGCTGCCATCTTTTATTCCTGGTCACGTAAAAACGCTGCTGCTTAATGTGCCGTACAGCTGGGCACATTTATTCTCATATATTACCTCTGACCTCTGAAGGGAAATCTTAATTACAGGAGTGTGATCTTTTGACCGTGTGTCTTAGTTTTTTTGGGTTTTTTTTGACAGTGCCAGCAGTCTATTGCAGATAGAGTGCCTCTGTTATCACACCTGGCTAAAATATAAAATTGAAGGATTACACTAAACCCCAGCTGGGTGACTGTTCTCGTCACCTCTGTCACATGGATTTCAGCATGCCTCTGACTTCTTCTTGAGCAAGAAAATGGTTTTATTCAGTTTATAAATAACATTTACTAAATACTGTTTAGTGCTTCCAGCCCATACAGTAAATTCATGTAGAGATTTATCTGCTGTGTTTCAATGTTGGTGGCATTGTCTTGTCTGGTTTGCTGTTATATCTGGGCTGTGAGAGAAATAGATGGATTAAGAACAAAGGAAATGAAAATCTAGAGAGAGAGAAAAAGAGAAAGTGATAGAATAAGGAGAAGTGGTAATGAGGGACTGTGTGGAGGAAGCTAGGCTTCTTGAGCACAAGGAAAACAGGCGGAGATACTGTAGCAATGAGGCATTATTGAAACTGAACAGTCTTGAAAAAGTACTTAAACTATTAGAATTTTTCTTTTTTTTTTTACATTTTGCAGCAGTACAAACAGAAACCTAAATACATTTTGTTGGAGTTTTAGCTGATAACCCAACCCAAAGTACTGCTTAAAATTATGTGGAAGAACATAAAAACAGTTCTTGAATAGGTCTGCATGCTGCTTCACCCTCTCAGATAGTACAACATAAAATCCAGTTCAACCACTGGCCATCAGAATAACCTAATTAGCAAAGAGTCGGTGTGTGTGTGCAACTTCATATCATTAGGAAAGGTTTTCAGAAGGTCTCAGAGATTTGTTAGAAAACATCAGTGAACAAACATGATCACAGAGACTTCACAGAAGGTTGTGCAGGTCTTTAAAGCAGGGTTACGTTATAAAATATATACCAAGCTTTAAAAACCTCACTGTGGAAGAATTGCACAAACTCTTTTCAGAAAGAAAGAAGTCCCAGTTGATCACAAGTTTTCTTAGAGATACCACAAGCTGTAATTGAATGATTTAGATTAAGCTATGCTTATAAAAATGACATAAACAATATATGACGCTTTATTCGGACATTCAAAGATGCTTTACAATTAAACCAGTCATTCCCATTCACACATGCATTCCCACACTGATGATGGCAAGCTATTGGATTGGCAAATTACATTCATAGTTATGTTTGTTTAAAACCATGCATCACTTTCCTTAAACTTCCCAATTATGCAATCGTTTTGTGTTGTTGTTTGCACATATTTGATGAAAAAGAGAAAACAAAGATTTCTTTATCAGTTTTTCTGATAACTGTACATCTACATTTTCACATTTTCAATATATTTTGTGCATGATTTATGCCCCGTCTTCCTGACAGGACAAAAAAAAATTCAAAACAACATTGCGGTTGTTTCTGCTATAAAAAGTTTTAAGTTTTTCATTTTGCAGAGTGCTTTCAATATAGAGAAACTCCACATTTCACCAGAGATCTTTTTTTTTTTTTTTTTACATTGAACAATTGTTACTGGCATTTTTTATTAATATTATTTGCAGATTACTCTTGTCTTAATTTGCAATATGCGATGCACATGAACAGTTGGAGGATTATTAAGTCTGATAATCCAGTGACAGACAAAGAAAACACTGCAGATTCAATCCAAGAGATTAATAATGTAGCATTTAGTGGCCACTATGCATTTTAAAAAGTTTATTTCTGACAGTATTCAGCTGCTAGCTTTAAAAACATATCTGGAACAGCTCTGTCTGGTTCTAACAGTTGGATTGTGGCTGTCCTTTAGTCTTTGGCTGTGTCTACATGATGTTATAACTTGTACCTGCAGGGCTTTATGTACTGACCATTACATCACCAAATTTAACATGCACAGTCATTATTGTGCACACACAATTTCTGCTTACGGTTGTTGTTTGCACCCATTAAAAGCAAATTTGCACAGCTATAATTGTGACAACCGGAGCACAGACGTGGTCGCAATCACTGTGCCATCCAGTGATAGCACATCCAACAGCTTAATTACAGCAGTCATAAGCAAAACCAAATCATTAGCTGGTGGTGTAAATGAAATTTGTTATTTGAACTTTTTTTAGTTAAAATTAAATGAAAAGCTCAAGGGAAAAGCTCTTCAGCAAGCTCAACTATAGAATAACTATTTTCTAGTACCCCACACCGATAATAAAAAACACAATGTCAATTGGAAGTCATAGTTTATTATTTTCTGCCTTCCTGGAGTTTTAGAATGGTTTGACCCTTTTAAAGGCACAATAAATATTGACTTTTCAATATTTCAAAAATACTTTTTGAAATGTATACAAGCTTTAGAATAAGCTCAGATATAAGCTTGTGTCAGATTAACGGTGAATAATGAAAAATAAAGAAGTTCTGAGATAAGGTTATTTTTTCTCCCTTCTGCAGACAAAAGTTTATTCTCGTGTGTATTTAGCACATTGAATGCTTATTTATAGACAAATAGGTAATAGGTTTAAAAAATGTAGCAGTAAATTACACTTATGTTATAGCACTTTCTTGATAATTAATAAATTTAACCTGGAAATAAAAATATGCTAAAGTTTGAACAGACATTTCTTTGAATTATTCATCTTTTGTGCACATACACAACCGCTTTGCTTTGTGTACAAAAGCAGACTGTACAAAGTCATATCAAGCATATCAATTTTATTACCAACCATGGCTTTCTTTTCTTCTATTTCACTTCACATGAATCTTTTCCCTTCCACTTCTAAAGGCAAATTTGGGTTTCTATAACAAGAGATTAGATAAAATCTCCCTTCAGGTGCAGTCTCTGGGAACATTTATGCAAGTTTGAAATATAATTTATCACATATATTTATCTATATAAATACAGTCAGTGGTATTTCACTCAGTTCATCATTGTGTATACACACACATCCCATGCATACACATGTTGGTTGCTCAGATTTGGTCTGAATGGTGCAGATACCAGCGAGTAGTACATCTTGTGTTTTTGACTCTTGCCTGGGTTCAAAATGTTACCAAACAAATGAACTGAAGGGACCTTTTTGCTTCTTAAATGCTGCCACTCCTGTTCTTCTTCCCATAGTATTTTCATTTGTGCTGACTCTTCAAAGCACAACCACCCTTCTACGCACCCAAGTTCAGGCAGTGAAAGAGGCGGAAGGATGCATCAGTCAGCAGTCAAACATAATTGCAAAGCGGAGAATGGCAGACTAATTAAAAATAGAATGCTCTCGTTCAAAGTGAGTGCTTTAAACTTGACAAGCTTAATCTTATTTCAGATAAAGATGAGAAGCAGTTCTTGAGTTGTCTGGTTGTATTATGAGAGTCGGATGATAAATAGTGCAAGGTGGACTGACTGATAGTACAGACTTTATGCAAACAATGTAAGCACTATGATGTTACCCATTGTTCCTGTCGTTTTGCTCCCTCCCTTTCTGCTCAAGACATGTAGATTTTTCAGTCATGGTTCATAAAAGAAAATGCTCTATAATTATTCCTTTCTCCTATCAGCAGTTTGGTCCTACATCAAACCCACAAAACATAATGTTTCAAGTTATCCAGAAAATTTGAAATTGGATTTTTCATTTTTGACATTTATTGGTTAAGAAGAAGTTTAACAGTGCATTCACCACATCCCCCGAGTTCCCATGAACAACTTTTCAAGATCATTATCCAATTATGTGTCTGAAATAGAGGTTCTGCTTATTAAAGAGCAGAACCTCTATTAGTTGATTTTCTACTACTTCTCCATATTAAAAATTAATACCTTTTAACTTATAGTAATGAGTTTACACATTGTAATTTAAGGTTCTAAGTGCAGTAATAATAACACTAATAGCTTTTATTTAACCAAGTTTGTCTGACTGAGATCAAATATCACTTTTACCAGCAATACCTGACCAAGAATGGCAGCATAAAAAAACCCAAACATTCAGTTACAACACAGTCACAACACACAGTTACATAATAAAAAATATTATGTAACCGTAATATTACATAATATTACGGTTAATAATATTATT
This sequence comes from Brachyrhaphis roseni, assembly GCA_903066815.1. NCBI lineage: Eukaryota > Metazoa > Chordata > Actinopteri > Cyprinodontiformes > Poeciliidae > Brachyrhaphis > Brachyrhaphis roseni. The sequence continues at coordinate 85,873 of CAEFZY010011507.1, forward strand.
AACCGTATAATAATATTATATACGGTTAATATATAATATTAACCGTATAATATTATATATTATACGGTATAATATAATATATAATATTATATATATATTATATAAGTAATATTATATAATATATATATATATTACTTATATA
>CAEFZY010011509.1:0-23994 GCA_903066815.1 Brachyrhaphis roseni
TCGATCACTATGTGTCCAAAGTGAGAGGTATTGTGTGTATGTATGTTCATAAATATGTGTGCATGTAGGTATGCTTGCATATATATGTATGTATTTTTCCTTCTTTCGGCTCTAATAAAAATGTTAAAACTCAAAAAAAAAAAAAAAAAAAAAAGACCTGCGTTGTATCACCTATTTATTCTCTTCTCTGGGAACAGCAACATGCTTTGCAGCATTGAAAGAACGACACTTATGAAATATGCAGACGACGAGGTGCTGGTGACTCATTTGATCGACTGCATTGTGGTTAAAAATTTGGCCCAGCCTATTTCAGAAGACTCTTTAGAACTAAATGTCACCAAAACAAAAACACTGTGCTGCACAAGCAGTACCCAGAGCATCTTCTTGACCCACTGGTTTTTCAAGGCCGGGCAGTGGAGCAAGTTGAGTCCCGCTGAGAAAACTAAATGCTTTCAATGTACATTTAAAAAATAAAAAGTTCAAACAATAATAATAATAATAATTACAGTCCATGCTTATTAAGGGCGGGTCCAATGACTAAAAATATGATTTAATATCGACTACTGTGACAGTTTCATTGGAATGAAACAATGAAACACAAAGCAAAACTCTCCCGCATCATTAACTAAGCCAGAAAAGTAATTGTTTCAGTACAAAGATTACCCTAAACACCGTATGATGCCTCGGTGTTTAGGAGAGCCGCTCACATCACAGAGGTACATCACTTTCAATTCACCATCTCATTTTCGCTGGTTATGAAGTTATGAAATGAAATAAGCAAAATTTGTTGCCATTTTACTAAATCAGCCCTAATAATAATATCTATTTAACCTCTACAACAACTTGGCTGCAGACTGCTTTATAGATCAAAAAAGTTCAAAGGGGTTAACTCTATGTAATTTCTTATAAAGATCTAGAATTATAAGGCTGAGATTTCAAGGCAAAGAAAACTCAGTAGTTGCTGGTAGGGGCCTCCAGACATTCAGGGGCCCCTAGAAATGATTTAATTGTAACACGGACCATAGATCTAAACCTGTAGCATCATTTATAGAGAATGACAATGTTATTCAATTTTGTGTAATACATTCAGCAATGCATTTCTTAATTTTTTTCAGCAGAGAAAAAATATATATATATATTAATTACATTTAGGATTTAATTAGGACACTTACTTTGTTAAAGTTTAAAGAATTGGCTTGATAGTTTGATTGTTGTGTTACCATGGCTACAATATGGTGTAATCTTTGTGTTTGTTCACAAATATGTCACAGCAAATAATTACCAATAATCAGTGATTGATTGTAAACTCGGCCAATTAACCCGGGTCCCCTCTCAACACCTTCACTAAATCTACATTTAAACACTATTAGTGATTCTGATGTTTTTCTCTCTGAGGCCCCATGTTACCTCGGACGGGCCCTGCATGAAGAGCCACTGCGCTGCATCTCTGCTGGAATCGACTTGGAATCCCCCAGTGGTCTCTATGCATAGAGACTAAACACAAAGTCGTGCCTAGTTGTGAAGTTGAAGGAAAACATAAATTTAAAATTGTCCGAAAAACTGGCTACTTGAACATTGCTGCTCATAGATTCTCTAACTGAGCTTGAGACTTTTTGCAAATCTAATTGGGCAAAAATGTACATTCATAGCTATAATTGTTGTGAAAGGTTGTTCACCAAAGTGTTTTCTTACTTTGCATTCAAGTTTTCAGCTCAAGTTAGAGCAACACAATGTGTTGCTCTAACAGGTACGGTCCCAAAAAAGTATTCTTAAGCCAAACAAATCTTATAAACCACTTAGAACATATCATCCCACATGCTGAAACACAGGACAAGTTGTTTTCTTGAATTACGAAAACATTTCACATTTTATCAGTGCTTCTGGTAGATGAGGAGTTTCAAAACTAAGTTATGTCATCGCACGACTTATAGTCAAAGTACCGTGCAGTTCACTGTTCATTCATATAGTGATTTCTATCTACTTAACCAACTTGTGAGAGGATATGGCAATATTATTAAAGACACAGGAACTTTACTAGGTGAAATTTGCTTTGGAGGTTGGGAAATCCTCACCCTCACAAAAGATTAGTTGTATTTGCATTTCAAAACTGATAGATATTTGCATCACATTTAAAGCTGCAGTATGTAGCATTTCTAAATAAGAAAAAAAACATGTTTTCTTAAATATTTATTAAAACTGTCACTATGTCAAGACAGTATGAAACTATCTATGAAAAACATTCAATTCCCCCACCACCTCCCTGTGCTACGTTTGCAGTCTGCAAAAACGCACAACTCCCAGTCAAACCCAACTAATCAGAGCCAGGAGGAGGATCTTAGAGCTGTCAATCAAACGTGTGTACATGCTGCTAAATGTGCTAATGGTTGGAGAAACAACTCACTGTTACAGTAAAACCACTAATCCACCATGATTGGGGACCATGCTAACTAGCCTGAGCAGTTGACAAGCTAGCCATAGCATAGCAAGGTGGTGAATGTGAGTAGTACACAAGAGAATGATTGACAGCGCTAAGACCCTCCTCCTTGCTGTGATCAGTTGTTTCTGGATGGATGGATGGATGGATGGATGGATGGATGGATGGATGGATGGATGGATGGATGGATGGATGGATGGATGGATGAATGGATGGATGGATGGATGGATGGATGGATGGATGGATGCGTACTCCAGTTTTCAGTATGCCTGTGTGTGCATTACAACGACCTCCTAGAAGGTATTTATGTTGATGCTTCACTGATATTTACTTGACAAGCAAAAATAAATCCACTCTAGATGTTTTGCATTTTTTATTACATAGATGCTAAGCACAAAAATAACATTTGCATTAGGTAAAGTATTTGAAATTATATTTGCAGGTTACAGTTATTATTCATGGCAATGTCCCTCTGCCCATAGAAATGACATCTCTACAAAGTTAGTACATTCTAATTCAAATGAGGTTTTATGTCCATCACAGTGTTTTACAGACATTAAAGAAGTTGATTTTCTGAACACATAATGACTTTAAGTGAAGCTTCAGGTTTACTCCCATTTCTTAATTTTCTTTGGAATTGGACAGGACATTTCAGTTAGACAAAAGACACATAAAATATATATATCATAGCTCTGAAAGCAATCCCTCAATTGGTTAAAACAGCTATTATTAAAAAATGTATAGCACTATAAACTAACATTTAACCACAACACGTAGAAAGCAGTTGTTACATTAGTCTGTGATGAAGAAAACAGAGCAAACTAGGCAAAAATGTTGGAGAAGGTTTAGGTTAGCTCCTAAGCTAACTATTTCATACTGTTGTAAATAGAGCGGTTAATTAGGTGTGCTAAATTCAAGAGTCAAATTTGTTTGATTAGAACATGTAGAAGCCAAGGCTAAACTGTCCAAAACAACTAAGGAAAATGATTCCAGTCGCTCTGTTCAATATTCCTGTCCATCATTTTACATGTCCATCATGGCGCCTCAAAGTGATTAGGTACCGTAATTGCAAAAAGTCAATATCCTCTTATAATATGTCTTTCAACCTATTTTATCCAGTGGCATTATTTTATTTCTTTTGTGTTTCAGCTTAGTTAGCTTCATTGTTACTTGTTGATGTTGCTGTGTCACCTGCACCTGTGGCCTCTGCTCCCAGAGCTATCCCCACTGCTGTCCCTAATGTCACTCCAAGTAATATTGGCATGGTTGATTTTCCTTCGCTCATTGATTTTATTCCACCACCAAGAAATGCACCTAAAAGTGCCCCTCCTGAAATCCCTGTCACCTTTAACAAGATGCTTTCAGTGACAGCACTTTTAGCCTTTTGTATGACCTCAGCAGAGGACAGCTTCGGAAATGCTTGCCTTATGCTGTCTTTCTTGTCGTCAATATTTCTGTTGGCCATCTGCAGCATCTCTGTGGTGTAACAAGCTCCATTGTTTGCCTTAGAAATGCTGTATATTGTGCGTAGAAGTTCTTTCACCTGGAATTCGTTGTTCCTGTATTCGTCCTGCCTTCCCTTCCAGTATTTATTATCAAGGACGTTGCATCGGTTCCCACACTTCTTTACCAGGTTTCTCAGCTCTTCACTTTCATTAACAAACTGATCAATATGTGTTTCCTCTCCCAGCTGGTCTCCATGAGTGAACAGCACTGTGGCAAACCTTAGAGCTTCATCTGAGAAGTAGTCGGTTATCTTCTTTATGACTTCGTTCTCCTGTTCTGTGAATTTCTCCACTTTTAGCACAATGATGAACACGTGAGGACCAGGAGCGCACTCTGTGATGCAGCTTACTATCTCAGCCTTCATGTCATCTTCAGATCGGTCAGTGTCAAAAAAACCGGGAGTATCGACTAGAAGCAAATTTTTCCCATCGACTGTTTGTAACTTTGCTTTACATATTCTGGTTCCAGATTTGGCCGTATGATTTATGGTAAATGCATTCTCTCCAGACAAAGTGTTTAAAAGGCTGCTTTTCCCAGCTCCAGTCTTTCCCAGAACCACAATCCTCATATATTCTGGAAGAGGGAAAAAAAGAAGTTCATATGAGGACATGGATAATTTTGTTTGTATTAATTTACACGTAAGAAAGCATTTTTATGATGTAGAAAGCAGAATACGAACTAAATGTATTTAGGGAAATGTTTTACAATTAGTCCAAAAATATTCACATTCCAAGATAAAAATGATTTAAAGTAGCCCCTTTATGTTAACATAATTCCCTTAACTGGACATGATAATATTGTTGATGCTTGTCAAATTTCCTATCAGAAAAAAACATATTGACTGAAAATAAAAATTTAACCAAATTAAAGGTGTTACTAATGTTGAGTTTAAATGTAAACACAAACATACAAACTCAGGAAATCTGTGACAAAACCATCTGAATGAAATAACATTTTTGTGTACAGAGGTAAACATACTGACAGTGAAAACCTGAACTTAAACATTACTTAATTCCTTGCTGCTGTTTATTGTTTGTTTGTTTTTTTTTGTAGGAGACATTTTTTTAAAAGTTTGAAAAAAATGACTGCACCTTTTGACCAAAAACATGATTATCTGTAAAACATAGTAGCCATTAATATACATTCAAATTAATGTTATACAGATTTACCTTCCATGCTGTGATGCTGGTACGGAGACTCAGATCTTTGCCTTTTCCTTGAGCTTTTGTGTCACCTGTTTGAGTTGTTTGTTTAATGAGCTTACTATTCTGTGAATAAGCGTAGCTGTGGCTGAACAGACCAATTGAAAAGTTTCATAAGAAACTTGATGGACTTGTCTTTCTTACATACCAGCTGCACTGTAGGGATATTATTTAAGCCAAAAGAATAGATACAGAAAGGTAAAGTATAAATGGTCACAAAAACAAACCTAAAAGAACGAACAAACAAAACAATCAAGTGGCCTTGGGCTACATGTTGATCTCAGAAGTTTGTAAATTGGTTAAAATGTCCAGAAAGCATATTTGTTTATATTTAAATAGAGAACCATTTGATTCAGTAAGGTTTTTTTGTGAACAGTAATTGTGGTAAAAACATACATAAGCTCACTTTGACACAAATTATAAACACATTTTAGGCTACACACTGATTGTACATGTAAGACGAATTTTACAAAATCATAGAACTCAGTAATGATTTTGAAATGGTGCGGATAATCAGGTAGCTTTGCCACTTAATAAGCGATATCAGAAAATAATTATGCTGTTTATTGTTTTCGTTTCTCCTAACAAATTTAAACTACACAATGTGTAGTAAAATTAATAAAAAATAAGAGTATTTTTAACTTCAGCAGAAATAAGCAGTACCTTTAATAACACTTAGTTTTACACTCGAAATATAAGAAAACATATTAAGATTAAAGTCAACACTAGTACTACAACAGCATAATGGTCTCCAATAATCTCTTAAATGTATAAAAACCCTTTCCAATTTAGCTAAACATTATGAAATAGTATTTAATTACAAGCAGGATCCCAAAAGTCATAGTTTGCTCTACTTCAGATATTGTCAAAAAATAAATAGTAATTTCCATTTCATGGACTGATTCCTCCATCTTCCCTTGCTTTATATCTTTTAATAAACTTGGCCCCATGTTGCTCAAATTCCTGTTTTGAGCAATATCTCTGCTTCCATTGTATTGTTTTATGATAGTGTTGAGATCTATAAAGGTGCACAGTGGTGCACCAAAACTGATTGGACGTAATTGCACTTTGTGCTCCGGTCATTTCAAGAGCTTGCTGCCTGGGAACAAGTCAAACAGGAAGAGAAATAACAAAGCAGACAAGTCAGATCAAAAGAACAAGACTCCGAGCTCAGACGTTTCGTTGTTTCTCCTTGTAATTCTCTCTGCGACAACATGAATGGTAAGTTGTGCTGATATTTCCAAGTTACATTAAATTTATTTTCAGCTTAAATGTTTTTGACACTAAAAATAGCATTACTTTTGACTTAGAAGTAATGCTGGCTGGTTGTTTCATTATTCATCTGATGATTTTATTTATTTAATCTCAAACAAAAACTCTTTCTGAAGATTGAAATTTTAAATCTTCTAGTCTAAAAATTAGCACAAAGCCTTTGACTATTTCTGACTTTGTTAATTTACTCTTCATTGAATTTTGGGAGGGTATGACTCAGCAAACCTTGACACGTCTGCAATATTTAATACAAATTATAAAAGTCATTCAAAAATGTTATGTTGTCGTATCTGCTGGAAGAAACCTTTGTCTAGATTATAGATATAGAAAGGAATATTAAGTTTTACTAAACTGACAACATTTACAAATGCAGAGAATAATTTCATGCACACTGAGGTTTTTTCAGACAATTTTCCTGTTCAGTTGAAATCCAATCCAACTTTCAAAACCTCTTTTGAGACTATGTTTACAATTAATAACCCTCCAATGGGCATTGACATTGAATCAGTAATGTTGATTGTTATTGGAAATAGGATAGGCATCTGTCAAAGTAATAATAAAGCAATGTTAAAGATGCATCACTTTAAGACATATACATATATTTTGCATTACTGACCTCCATGTTTCTGTTTTTACACTAAATTACTTATTTTTATTTTTTATTAATGAAATTCTAAATGGAAATTGTAGATATAACGGAAGTCAGAAATTATGTGCATATATTTTAAAGATGCAACATTGAATTCAATGTTTACTTCACAGGATCAATAAATAATAAAGAAATTATGAATGATTACATATTTTACATTAATGAACAATTTTTCTATACTGACTAATAGGATAAAAGCCTCCCTTATTTAGCTGTATTTGAAAAACGAATTGGAAAATGTGTCATTTATATAGTTCGGACAAAAAAAGTTTCTTATTGCCGTTGCTTAATTTAATTGAATTATATATAGATATACAGTGATTGAACATGCAACATTTAAACTAACATTTTTTAGTCAATTTAGAAAGTAATTGATGCATTTTTAATGTGACTGAAACTCAATTTTGGTTGCAAGAGTTTTACTGTATAAACACCAAGCAGTCCATAAATTGATCATTTTTGTTTTCCTCCAGGATCAGCCACATTCAGGATTGTCCTGCTTGGGAAGAGTGGAAATGGCAAGAGCAGCCTGGCTAACACCATTTTTGGAGAAACAATTTTTCAAATAAAAAAAATTAATGACACAGACTCTTTTGCTTCCCATGCAAAAACCAAAAGTGTCAATGGGAAGAACCTCACTTTGATTGACACTCCTGGTTTGTTCGACTCAGACAAGAGGTCTCAGAAGGAAGTACGGTCTGCGTGGGAGACGTTCAACATAGAGTGCGCTCCTGGGCCTCATGTCTTTCTGATTGTTCTCAAAGTGGAGAGATACACAGAGCAGGAGAAGGTTGTAGTTACCAAAATATTAGAGAAATTCTCAGATGAAGCCCTGAAGTACACAGCGGTGGTCTTCACCCACGGTGACCAGCTGCCTGAGGGGATGAAAATAGAAAAGTATGTGGACCAGAGTGATGGTCTGAGGGAACTGGTGGAGAAGTGTGGCGGTTGCTGCCATGTTTTTGATAACAGGTACTGGAAGAACAACCAGGAAGACGACTACAGAAGCAACAAGTTCCAGGTGGCAGAGCTGCTCAACGCCGTAGACAAGATGTGGATGGAGAACAGAGGAGAGCACTACACCAACGCAGAGCTGAATGAGGCGGAGAGAAAAATACAAGAAGAAGCAAAGCTGGTCAAGATGTCATCAGAAAACCTGTCAGAGGATGAGATCAGGCAATGGGCAATAGACAAAATCCAAAAGAAGTCTTTGGAGACAGGAACACAAATACCCATTAAAGTCATAATTGGTGTGGCAATCTCAGTAGTAATTGTAGCCGTCTCCGCTTGGAGACAGCTACGGACATCACCAGAGATACCACTATCCAGCGCCATGATACCAAGTCTTGGTGCTGAAGAATTTATGGCTGAAACATTAGAGGAAGTGGGTAAAGAAATTACAGCTGTAAGCCTACCATCCCCAGTCTTCCCCATAGGACAGGAAGTTGAGTTAGAATCAGCAAACATAGTGGAAGGTATTCTAGACTGGTCTTTGTTTAAAAGAACATTTGATGCATTTAATCTATTTGAATAAACAATAAAGGAGACTTGAATATTAAAACTAGGATTCTTCTTCACCATTGTTGTTTTTGTGCTATGTATTCATGAAAATGGTGTTTTGGGTTCACTCTATATGTAAATACAGCAAATTGATTAATTGTACAATTTGGAGTGTTGTACAGTCTAATTTTCTTTGGAAATGTTTTCACTCTATCCTGATTAGGGGGAGAGATGTTGCTCAGGGAACATGGTAAAGCAAACATTTTTTAACACTGACATTTACGGTAATTTTCTGTATGATTAACTATCTGTGTTTTTGTATTTAGGCACATTTTTTTGTTTTTGTTATTATAGCAAAATAAAACAAGTTGTTGGTCACATGTCTCTTGTATAAATAGCCTACGTCTGCATCTCACTTCAAGCTTACTTTCGCAAGCGTAACCTAAAAGCCAAGTTTTTGTTACTTGGTGTAAGAGTTTAGTTTTTGATCAGTCAAATATAAAACATAACAATAAAAAAAAAACTTTTAAAGAGCATAAAATGTCAGGTCAGTATCAGAACAACTGACAGAACTGAGGAAACAAGGGGGATGGATGTTACACAGGGAACATGGTAAACAAGTAAAAACTATAAAACACACATCTAAATACTCAAAGATCTTAGAATCATGACAGTAACAATTTTAAACTTGAATAACGCACAGTTCAAAAAGAAAATCCAAAAGATTTTTTGAGCTAGTAACCCAACTTAGTTGGGTTAGAAGTTCTTTCCAAAGTAGAACAATTGTCGCCGTCTACAGTTGTCTGATTCGGCTCATTCCAGAGGTCTTCAACTCTTTTTTAAATGCACACCTCATTTATGTTGTTTCTAACAGAAGATTATGGTGCTTGACCAATATATTTTGTTTGCTGTTGAAGATCACTAGTCACTATTTCTTCATCTTTACTCATCTTTTCTTCAGAAGGCCACAGCAGAAAGTCCTAGTACCACTTTGTAGCAATATGTTGCTGAGTTTCCAGCTACATATTGCTACAAGTATTGCACATAGATTTGTGCAATACTTGGTCTATATTCTACTGTCAAAACAATCAAACAAACAAACAAAATAAAAACGCAAATGTGTTTCCATTAAATAAGAAATTAAATTAAAATCGCACATGAATGAGGTTATTCATCGGTAATTAAAAATGACGGTAGTGATGGATATAAACAGTTACATGAGATGTGTTCATAATTCAGCCATCAGAGGAGACGTCAGTATCTTATTCATGCATTGGAGCAACAAGCCCTTTACACTTGGGAGTCGGTTCTCATGCGGCGTTTTGGGGAAATTGTAGTCAGCAATTTTACAGAAGAGGTATGAATTCAACATGTTGGAATGACACACAACTGTTTATGAACTGTGCGATGCTGTGGGAGCTCTGGTGGAGCCAGCTGGACAATGTACAAAAAAACCGAAACAATCCATCATCCTCTTACCATTTCCTGTCGTCTTCTTCAATGTTGTCGCCAGCTATGACTCCTGTGATGCAAAAAAAGTTTTTTCTATTGCAGTTTTGCAAAATACTGTTTCAGCAAAGCTGAAAAAAGCACCTCATCCTAGAACATGAAACATTTTTTTAAATAAAAAAGCATGAGTTGTTACAGAATTAGCATGTTTGTCCTTAACCAATTTATTTTCCCAATATCAATTTGAGCAATTCTGTGGAATGCAGCTTTTGTAAAGTATGGTTTTAGTGTATTATTTTTTCTACAAAGCCACATAAAAAGACTTTACATAATAAAAAAACTTAAGTCAGATTTTTCCCTTACTGATTGCCATGAGTTCCGATAGTCGAGAGGTTAATGCTGCCGGCTGGCAGCAGTGAGACCCGGGTTTGCTTCCCGGCTCCGACCACACCACATTTCGTTGCTTGTACTTGTGACAGTGCAATGACAATAAAGTTGAATTATTATTATTATTTCAGGTTGGGGGCCAGAAGAAACTATCAGCCATCTGGTTGGAGCCTGGGCTGTGGATGAACTTTGGACCTCAGGGGACGGTTGGGGACAGGGCCAGCATTTTGGTTCCCCTGCAATCGGTCAGATTTTTGGATTACGACTCCTGGTTATGGTGGCTGACCCTTTGGTTAGGGTGGTTGCCAGATTCCAGTGGGTGGTGTTGGCTGTTGACAATCTGTGGTGGTGTTCCGGAGCGGTGGCTCAATTTGACAGTGGGCCTGGTGTGGTGTTAGAGATGGGGTTGTGCTGTCTGGGACGGGTGCACTGTCGGCAATGTTTAGTTGCCTCCAGGTTTGTGGTGTGGGGTTTGTGTGTTGCCTGGTCTTTCATGCACTGGACCGCCCCTCTTCTGCTACTTCTCCCTGATATTCTGGCCCCAAGCCTGATGCCAGACTGTGGTCGGCCTGCAGTCATTGTTGGATGGGGCAGTGGAGCGCACCTTGTGGTGGTGCTAGGGTGGTTGGCAGGTAATGTTTTGCCTGGAGCAGTGGGTTGGCTTAGGTGGAGTGGGCACATGTGTCATTTTGTGGCTGGGCATGCTGGAGTGTCTTGGCAGATTCCCTGATTCCTGCCATGTTCGTCGCTCCATTGGGGAAAGTCCACCCTGCATGTTGGTCGAGCTGGAGGTGTGGTGTTGTAGCCTGTGCTTGTGGGTGAGAGGGGGGTGCATCCTGTTTTCAGGTGTGGGACATGACATTTTGCTTGGTTGGGTAGCGATGATGGAACCTGGCTTGAAAATGATTGTCACTGAGCTGAAGCAGTGATGGTGGCATGGTATCTTTGTATGCCTGCGGGGGCATTGTGAGGCTGTTGGCCCCAGGTGCAAGTATTATTGACATCACTAAGACCCTCTTCTATGGTCTGATTGATTATTTCTGATCAAGCTGCATATTTCTGAAGTTATTATTGAGGGCACTGGGAGAATCCAGAGGAGCTTGATTTTTTTCCACAGATTATCCTTGTAACATACTGTCACAGCATGGTGACAGTTTTAACAAATATATAAAAAGCATATTTTCATGATATGAACGGTACACACTGTAGCTTTGCCGTCTCATCTATCAATAGCACTGAAAACATGCCAGTCTTTTTATGACTGTTAGCAGTCATAAAAAAACTGTAAACACTTTTGTTCTGAGGTCTCTGCTGGCCAGTATTGGGTAACACCTCACACAAAAATGTCCTTTTAATTAGTTTGCTGTCACACCAAGATGTAAGCATTTAAAGCTATGAAAAGATGCCACCATTGTCCTCCTATTCTCACGCAAGACGTTCTTCAACATTATTGATATGTTTCTTTTGCTTATTGTTTTTAGACTTTTCATTAACTGCTTTGTTGAATAGAACAAACTCACTTAAAACTGGCACCACCCTGAAAAGCTGTGAAAGATACTATTGTTATCCTCCTCTTACTGACGTTGTTATCCATGTTACCACTGGTAATTAAAATACCAGTGGTATTTAATTACCACTGGTATTGATAATTGATAAAGATCAAGGGAAAAATTGATAAAGATCAAGGGGAAAAAATGTTTTTTTTTCACTTCAAAATTGATTATTCTTTGTTCTGAAGTCCTACATCTTAAAATTACACATTACAAATTGACTTTTTATGATGCTAATAAAATGTCTATGAATGACCAAAGCTCACAATAGCATACAGCGGCTTGCAAAAGTATTTATATCCTTTGAACATTTCCATATTTTGTGTCATTACAAGCAAAATCCAAAATATGTTTCATTTTTATTTTATGTGAAAAACCGACACAAGCGGTTGTGAAGTGGAAAGAAAATTACACATGACTCAAAACATTTTTTACAAATAAAAAACTGAAAAATGTGCTGTGCAAAAGTACTCAGCCCCATTTTCTCTAAGTGTGAAGATGAGGGTTTTCTATGCATTTTTGGGAGCAAGAGTTCCCAAGCTTTGAACATTTCACAGAGCTCCGTTTAATCTATCATCTGGAAATGGAAAGATTATGGCACAACTGTAAATGTGGTCTTTATAGAAATGCTTTGAGGATGCATTTCTTCATCAGGGACAGGGGAGATGGATGGAGACAAATACGGTGCATTGTGGGAAGAAAACCTTTTGGAGTTTGCAAATTACTTGAGACTGGGGCAGAGGTTTGCCTTCCAGCAGGACAACGGCCCTAAACATAAAACCAGAGCAACAATGGTATGGTTCAAAACAGAACATATGCATGTGTTAGAATGGCCCAGTCAAAGTCCAGACCTAAACCCAATCAAGAATCTTTGACAAGATCTGAAAACTGCTGTTCAAATACTGTCCATTTGATCTGACAGCATGACTGAACTTGAGCAGTTCTGCAAAGAATGGGCACAAATTTCAGTCACTAGATTTAAATTTAATTTAATTGCAATTGCAACTAAGTGTGTTGCAATTGCAGACTTGCAGTTGCAATCCCAACAAAAGGTAGTTCCACAAAATATTGACTCTAGGATGGAGCATTTTTCCACAGCACACTTTTCAGTTTTAGATTTGTAAAAAGGTTTTGAATCATTGTATCATTTTCTTTCTACTTCACAATTGTATATCACTTTGTGTTGGTCTTTCACATAAAATTCCAATAAAATAGATTCATGTTAGTGATTGTAATGTGAAAAAAATATGGAAAAGTTCAAAGGGTATGAATACTTTTGCAAGCCACTTTAACGTGACATCACAATATGTTTTTATCATCATAGTATTTCACATCTGGAAACAAATGTGGCCATGTAAGATTGCCAAGAATCATTTCCCCTGACAATAGACCACCAATTTAATGCATGGAAAAATCATGTATGCTTGACAACAGTAACTTTTGCAAATCTGTTGTCTACATAAAAGTACTGATCTATGTGGATAAATTCAAGGTATATGTCTAGTCTTTTCTCTGACAATAAATCGTGGTGTGTTTTATAGACTGTCCATTGTTTCACCAACCTCAACCAACTAGGCAAACCGGAATATACAACAGTCACACACTGCTGAAGAAAAACAACCGGTGATAGTTCTCAGACAACACTTTCCTTACGTAGAGAAGCAGCTGATCAGTCTTCAGGTGGCTTGCTGTGATCTCCTTACTGTTAGCATGGAAGGTCAGTTTTGCTTTCTTTCTGTCTGTTCATGCTCTCAACATCATATTTTGCATTTGATTTATTAAACATTGATCAGTTTGGTTGGTTATATGTTAACTTTCATGGATTTGCCAGATAGATTTAAAACTGTTGGAGGCATTTGCCCACAGTCAGCTGAATATTGTGCTACATTGTAATATACTGGTTTGTAAGATTTTCATTGAATTATTTTTAGACTTTTAATGCTTTTTAATCATTTTTTTGTTATTATCTTTGTTCTATCTTTGTTAATGATTTCTGTTTGAAGTGTGTTTTTATGAGACTATAATTTAATTTCTGTTTGTATTTATTTTCATTTATTGGTGTTGTAATCCCTTCAGAGTTGAATGTTTTGTTGCTTACCAGTAAGTAGAGATTTTCTTTTTATGTTGTAAATATGTTTTTATGAAAAAGAATGACATTATATCCAAGCGTGGAAATGTATTTATTTATGTTTGCTGAGGATCACAATGTTTGGACTACTCCCATGCTTATGTAACATATCCACATGTCCCAAGAAAAACAAATAAAACAATAAAATATCTACTTTGTCAAATAAAAAAAAATGCAACCATCTGTTTGTCAGAAGATCACTAGATTCATCAACTGTCATTTTGTATTTCTTGAACTCAGATGTTTACTGAGCAGTGGGTTAATTGAAAAACTTCAATTCAAATTTGCTTCTCTTGTACTAATCTTGTCTTCCAGTGCTGGACTCAAAGAGAATTGTCCTTCTGGGGAAAACTGGATGTGGCAAAAGCAGTTTGGGAAACACCATATTTGGAGAGGAAGTCTTCAAGATCAGCCATTTTCCTGTTTCCGAACTAAGTCTGTCTCGAGGAGAAACCAGACCTGTTAATGGCAGGAACCTCACTCTGATTGACAGTCCCAGTCTTTTTGATACTTGTGGCTCTGAAGTCATGCTTAAGACAGAGATCCTGAGGTGCATCACAGAGTGCGCTCCTGGACCTCACGCTTTCCTCATCGTTCTTAAAGTTGACAAATTCACAAAGCAGGAGAAAGACGTCATCAGAGAAATATTCAAACACTTCTCCGAAGAGGCTCTGAAATTTGCTGCCGTTGTCTTCACCCATGGAGACCAGCTCCCAGAGGGAAGGAGAATCGATGACTTTGTCCAACACAATGAAGAACTGAGCGACCTGGTGAAAAACTGTGGAGGCAGGTGCCATGTTGTAGACAATAAATACTGGAACCGTAAAACAGAAGATCAGTATAGGAACAATAAGCTCCAAGTGGCAGAAATACTGAGTACAATTGATAAGATTAGTGAAGCAAATGATGGCAAGTTCTACACCAATGAGATGCTGCAAGCAGTGAGAAACCAAATAGAGGTAGAGGAGGAAAATATGAAGCACTCATCAACTAACCAGTCATCAGAGGAAACTAGAAACAAAGCTAAAAGTAGTGTGCTTAATTCGTTATTGTGTCAGCTAGTGGCTACTGCTACAGGTGCAGTGTTAGGAGCATTCCTTGGTGTGACTAAGCACATTAAACTCTTACTTAGTGGGTCAGAACATTCAGATGTTCTGACACAAGCTTCACCAGTCCAAAGCCCGACATTGTTTTCTGAGGCTGCTTTAAGTGAAGCCATGAAGGGAGTCTGGAAGGGATACAATGCAGGCGCAGGGGCAAAAACTGTAGGGGAGGCATTTAGTGAAGCCATGAAAGCTGTTTGGCATCAGGGCCCCAAGCCAGACTCAAGAGTAAAACCAGAAAAAAAGGAGAAAGACTCAGAGAGTAAAGGAAAGGCAGAAACAGATTAATTTTATCTGTTTGAACATGTTAACATGTGAATACTAGTATAAAACCTTCTGATTTTATCTCTTGAGAGAATCATATATGCTGAAAAGTTGATCTATAATAGTAATAATAAAAACAATAATCTGTGAAAATCATGGAAAATAATATGTTGCAGTAATATTTACTCTTTATTTGATTTTGTTTACCTAACGAGGTCTACTGATAAACTGCTGTAGACATACTTAGCCTCTAGGGGGAGCTAAAGCGCATGAAAATCCTGGTGTAAAGAGAGAAAGAACGAGGCTTCTGAGCTGCTTTGATGGGCTGCAGATATGAGGCCATACTAGAGAAAATAATTTGTTCTGTGTGAATTTTGAGAAGTAGGACTAATCAAAAATGTTTTAAAATATAACTGAATATTTAGTCAGTTTGCTGATATGTACATACAGATATGAAACATTTTGCAGCTTCTCTTTTGAAATGATTATTGAAACACTAATATTATTTCTCATCTGTGGAATTTCTCAATTTTGCAGTGATTTACAAGAGATTTTTTATTTGTTTGACACAAACCTTAAAATGAGTTTAACAATTTCACGAAATTATTTCCCTTTATATTTGACATGAGATAATGTTTTCTTCACTGTTTTTATCTTGTAGAATAAAAGATAAACCTTAAACTGAGGTTTCATTTTGAATGTCTGACTCATCTGTCTTACTTGCTGTGCAACCTTTCCATAACATAAGAACTGAAAGAAAAATAATCATAAGACAGAAATGACTTTGGAATGTTAACATCCCAGACAGAAACATTATTGAAGTCACAAGGAGGACTGTCTATTTTGTGTTTGAAAATGAATAAATATTAAATGAAAAAAAAAATACTTTCTTTTCTTTTTAGCTTTTTTTTGTGGCCAAATAAAATACATATTTTATAAATTTTTTCAGAAAATGTAAATATAAAGGCTATATACTATAAATAATACAGCTTGAGCCTCCAGTGTCTCAGTAGTGTTTATAATCCATCAAGTTTATACGATTTGCAGGGGAAAGCCACATAAACAGCGCCTCCTAGAGTCTATAGATAATGGTTGCAGAAGTAGGTGCATTTTTGAACAATCTTAAAGCCTTCGCTTCTTTTATTATTTCTCTGAGTTAGAGAAGTTGTATTTAATATCTCAAATGTGAAATAAAATTTAAATCAAATGTAAAATTTGTCATATTCAGTTTTAGTCACAAAGCACTTATCTCCAGAGATACATCATGGACCGGTTGCTAACATTGAAGCAATGGAGAGACAAAGGACAGACAGCAAATGCACGCAGTTGTCTCTGAGGGGAAGTTAAAGAAACTAATTAATCTAACAATCATGTTTTTGAAGTGTTGGAGGAAGTCAGAATCCAGGATTCAAACCAAACATGCTCTTTCTGCATAGATACTGCAACCACTGTGCAGCCCAAAATACAATATACTTTTCAGAATTAATATTGAGGCAAAAGTAGAACTGAAAAGTTTCTTGTTGTTTTGTTTACAAAGCAAGGTGACAGTTTTTGAGGGACAACAGTCATAAAGTTTCTCTTCAGAGCTGTTCCACTTTTTTGCCTCATCAACAGGTGGACCACAGCTTAGAAAGTTAATAAAACAGAATTTGCCTCACAAGCTACAGCTCATGTGACTGTCATGTTGTTGACAATAAATACAGGAACTGTGGAGCAGAACAGTACAATAGCATCAGAATCCTGAAAATAGCTGATTAGTGAGAAGCTATAGAGAACCTACACAAGGCTACGTTTTGTGAAACATGAAATACAGATGAAGCTAAATGTGGGACATTACCTAACATGCAAACATGTGTTGCTATTTCAACAGATGCTACACAGGGATCCTTGTGCTACAACACATTTCACAGTATAAACTTCAAAAACTTATTGAATAAAATCTATATTCTGTGCAACTGCAAGAACAGAACAGAGTTCACAGCCATGGAGACCGTTACCATGGTTCTGCCATGTGTAGTGCTGTCTTATGGGTGAAGAGAAAAAAGCAACTTACAATAAATAGAAAGTCTAGAGAGAATCGATCATTTCTGAATATGTGTATACAGTACAGACCAAAAGTTTGGACACACCCTTTCATTCAAATGGTTTTCTTTATTTTCATGTCTATGAAAATTGTAGATTAGATTGTAGAAAAACCTGACAGGGCACATCTGTGAAGTGAAAACCATTATTTCAGGTGACTGACTACCTGTTGAAGCTCATCAAGAGAATTCAGAGTGTGTGCAAAGTAGTAATCACAGCTAAAGGTTGCTACTTTGAAGAAACTAGAATATGAGGCGTATTTTCAGTTGTTTTACACTTTTTTGTTTAATACATATTTCCACATGTGTTAATTCATAGTTTTGATGCCTTCAGTGTGAATCTACAATGTCAATAGTCATGAAAATAAAGGAAACTCATCGAATGAGAAGGTGTGTCCAAACTTTTGGTCTGTACTGTATATTTACATGCAGTCAGGCAATATTATTCCTTGTTTGATGTTTTGTCTGTTGTATCAAATAACTTTATTATCAAAGAAAAAACATATTACTATTCCTAATTTGTGATTATGAAGTGATGTGTATTTATATATTTATCACACTGTGACATATTCAGGATTTTTATAACATACAAAAATCAATCCACTTTATTGTAAAATAATATTTCCCAGCCAGCTAAAGTAAAGCAATGTGTGAACACTAGACATGGTGGAGAACATCAGTGGGTTATAATACAGCTGCACCTCGTCTCCCACAGCGTGTCTGCAAATCAGATTATTCTACAGATCAATGCTCTGGTTCATTAAAACAATATGCTTGCAATATGCACTTCATGCTTCCTTCTGCTGAAAGGGTTTATGGAGATTCTGGTTTCATTTTCCAGCAGGTCACTGCTAAAAGATGTGAAATGCTGGCTCAATGACCTTGATGTTATTGTAATATAAAGAGCAGCAAACTGGCCTGACCTGATTGTCAAGAGGAAAGTGAGTCAGCAAACACATTATACAGATTACCTAAAGGTCACCAAAACAAGCTGGATTGTTTTCAGTTTGCTGCCATGGCATGACTGCAATAATTCATGTGAAAGGAGTCCTGATCAACTAGAGCGCACAGACATGAATATAGTTTTCAGAAGCCTGACTTCTCTTTGAAGTATCTGGTTTTATTCATCTTATGTAATATTGTTGTTATAAATGTGTGGATGTGCCAAAACTTTCTCCAGCTGAACAGAAACAAAACTGAAGTTATTATTTTTGGACCTGAAGAGGAACAATCTAGAGTTATAGATCTAGAGTTATAGATCAGGAGTCAATGCACAGCCTCAGTTATTACAACTAAAAACCAGCGATCAGATCCAAAACCTGGGAGTAGTGATGGACTCTGACCTAAACCTTCAGAGCCACATAAAGACAGTTACAAAGTCGGCCTTCTATCACCTGAAGAACGTCTCCAGGATTAGAGGACTAATGTCTCACGAGATCTAGAGAAATTCATCTGTGCATTTATCTTTAGTCATATTGATTATTGCAACAGTGCATTTACAGGTTTGCCTAAAAAATTTATCAGATAGCTACAGCTGATCTAGAACGCTGCTGCTAACATTCTCACTAAAACCAGGAAGGTTACACCAGCCCCTACACTGGCTCTCTGTAGCTCAGAGAATAGACTTTAAAATACTGTTTTGTTTATAAATTACTGAACGGTTTAGCACCACAATAGATTAAAGATCTACTGGTGTGTACCAAGCCTCCAGACCTCTCAGGTCTTCATGTTCTGGTTCTGGTTCTGCTCTGCATCCCCAGAACCAAACATGGAGAAGCAGCATTCAGCTTATATGCGTCTAAACACTGCAAAACAGCCGAAACACTGAGTGCCTTTAAATCAAGACTAAACACTAATCTGTTTATTGATGAGTTTTAACCATCATAAATGAAACACTGACCAACATTTTGATGTGTAATGACAGCACTTGGCAAAATGTGTTTACTGTGTCGTGTTTTTATGATGTTAAGCACTTTGAGCTGCCTTGTTGCTGAAGTGTGCTATAAAAATAAACTTGATTAATTTATTAAACTCTTATTTGAGCAAACAAACATTTTTACAGAAAGTGGCACATCACAATCTGCAATGCAATACCAGTATTGCTTAGGCTTATATGTTGCCTTGTTTGTTCTCAAGGCAACATATAATTGGGTTCATTTGAAATGAACCCAATTTTGGGGGGGTATTTGACCTCATTTTAGGAGAGGACTTGAAGAGAACATGGGAAGTCTGGGATCTTCCATATCCATGACCACAACAGTAGGAACGACTGTTTTGACTTTCACTTGAATCCAGAGGTTTTACTGAACCATTTAGATCATAATCTAAGATATTTTGAAAGTGTTTTATCAGACATATTTCGGGGTTGGTTTCCTCATGCGACATTAAGGGTTAATGGACCCTTAATTTCTTATTTAGAAAGAGAAAAGAAAACAGGTGGATTGATGTGACAGCTGCGCCCCCATGTTACCACTAGGGGGCGCAGCTCTGGAGTACTTAAAGAGACGCCTAGTCGTCTCATAAGGGAGTTCATACTGTTATGTCAGAGATTCGGTCCTGAAACCATAACTATGGCGGACAGTTACCAGTACCCCGTGTTTTTCGAGTGTCACAGGCTTCTTTCTGAGAGGAACAAGAGGAAAACGGAGATGTTTTTCCGTTTACACAGACTGTCCGGCGGAGGAGACTGCGGTCCATTAACCAGAGTCTCTCACAATGTCTACAGCATCGCGTTCAAATGTCAGGAAGGTACAGAAACATGAGACTTTCTTCTGCTGTTTGTGTTGTGACTTTGCTTTAAGAAGCACGGGAGACCTGCAGCATGTCCTTCAAAACGTTGTTTGTTATTATAATGTTGTTATTAATATTGTAGTAGCATATAGTCTGTATATTCTTGGACTTTGACTAATGGAACTTTGCTCTTCCACACAGGTGACAGAAATTTAGCTAAATTTAGTTTATATAGACGATTATTACAAATAAAGGTATATTCTAATGTCCTGAAATGATTAGTAGTTTAAAGTATTGAACAACCTTATGATTATTTCAGTTCCTACACACAGCAAACTTCTGTTATATAACTAAAAGAAGACAAAACCAAAGAGTGAGTTGTCAAGCAGTGTACTGTAATATAGCTTGGGAATCACTAAGCCAATATAACTCAAGCATAGAGGTAATTTCGTTTTCTCTTTGCAGTCATTAGTTTTAAAGGGATAGCTCAAGATTTTTTGTAGGTATGCTCTGGGTAAAGGTAGTAGACTGTAAAACCTGCTCTATTGGTAAAGATAATTTGCATAGATAAAGATTAGTTGTTGCTGGAGGTGGAGTCTGGTTCTCATGTGACTCAAAGAGTTGGAGCAGATCTGAAACTAAATTATATTTCAACTGTGAATCAATCTTGGTCACTGGAGTTTCACATGAAACTCAGCACTGCTTCCCTATTTGCATTGGATGATTATTTCCATATAGAACTTCCATGATTATTTCCACAGAGGTCTGAGCTCGTCCAGGGTCCACAATAATGTCATTTTATTACACACACACACATATATAATTTTGTATGCACGCATGGATTTATGATGCTTTGTGTTGCAGATCAACAGGAAGTGTTGAAGAGATCTAAGCATGTCGTTGAGCTCACTGACGGTCACCTGGAGTTCAGTGTCAGGGGCGACCTTTCACCTCCCAGCTCGTCACAGGACGCCACCGCTGCAGCGCCAACAGAGGTCAGCACAACATTTCCTTCTGGGTTTCTAATTTGACAAAACAAACATGCAACAGGGCCTTCAGGGATGTTTTATAATCTGCTAGATGTCCGATCCACATCTCAATTCTTTGTTTTTCTTTCAGATAGTGTTGAAAAATAAACAGCACTGCAGTTTTGAACAATACAGTTGGTTAAACTGATGTTTGATAAGCATTAAATAAGTGGTATTTTCCATTAGCAAATCTGTCTGTCTGTTTATATAAAGCCTGGGTGAAGGTCTTGTGTTAGGAGTTTGCTGTATTTTAGTTGTTTGGTCATAGAAAAGTAAAATTGAAAGAAGAATGACAAATAAAGCTGTTAATGTTCGAAGAAAAGACTTCTAGGATGCTAAAATATTATTCCAGTTTTAAATATAACTAGGAAATCTAGTTATATATCTGTTACGGTTTTTACATGGGACCCTTTCTATATATTTTTACTTTGTAAATTCTGTTATTGTTATGCTTTCAACAGAGCCAGCAGTCCATTTCTGACCTAACTGATGCAGCGGGTGAAGATAGTGACTGGAAAGGAGAGGATGACCATCAGTGTGATGGTACTCCAGTCCATTCTGATGAAAATCCACATGAGGTTGAAGCTCAACACTACAGAGGAGAAGACAGCAGATCGAGGATCTCAGGTGTGGGAGGTTCTCTGGTGAACGCAGAGTTGTTGGATGTAGAGGAGGAGCCACGTTTCGGTGAGAGCTCTGGAAAGGTGGTGAGGGCCATGCAAAAAGCATGTGACAGGCGGCTTATGGGGCAAAATGCAGCCTACAGTACAGGAAGCGAAGATTTACTTGGAAGGGAGTTTGACTCTGATAGACAAAATGTAGCCAGAGGAGCCACAGCTGGAGCTCCCAAAGGCCTTGTCCAGGTTGAGATTGTTCAGGGGACCATTGAAAGCCAGCAGGTGAGAATTAATGTTAAAAAGTTTCTTGTCTATTAAGAGGATTAATTATTGGAGTGATACAGCACTGTTAGCAATAAGCTATTTTAGCAATCCACACAAGCAAATTTGTAACCTTTGGTTTTGAACTGTTTTTAGACAGATGCAGTGGTATCTCCAATGTGCCTCAAAAATCCTCTGTCTACTCGTGTTGGAAACATTCTCAGTAAAGCAATTGGTCGTCATGTGAGGAAGTCAGAAGGTGAAATGGGGCCTGGTGACTTCATACTTGAGGAAAATTTGACTGGAGTTCCTTTTGGTGCTGTGTTCTTCCTCAACCTTATTCAGTGGGATGCAGAAGACAAAGGAACCGCGGTTCAGGTGAGATAACTGAGCATTTTTACCACAATTAGTCTGTCCAGATTGGTAAAAATAATGTTCATCTTCTTTCTAATACTCATTTTTACAGGTTCTCCGACTGGGCATCAACCAAATTCTGACTTCCTGTGAGAGCAAAGGGTTCGGATCTGTAGCCCTACCTGCACTCGGGGCTGGCATTGCTCTGTGTTTTCCAGACATCCTGGTAGCCCGGGTTTTACTGGAGGAGATCTCTAAATTTGAACAAGAGAGAACCACCAGCACACCAGTTCAAGTTGTCCTTGTTCTACCAGATCAAGAGGATGTAGAGGTAAAGTACAATAAACATGTTTTTTCTTGAGTGATTCACAACAAAAGGGTTTTTTAACTGCTAAAAATTTAAATAATAGGAATACATAGTTATATTTTAGCAGTTCTACAGTGGAACACTTTCAATCTACAGTTCAATATTTGTGGATTCAACTATTCACACACATATACTGTATATATAATTTATTTATTTTTTTGCCGATCATATCAAAGATAATGCTTGCCTTCTCGTCTGATCTCACAATTGCTTTGGTGTAAGAACGGTCAAACATTTCTGTAGACTGTCTACAATGTCTAACCATTGTAGATAGTCTTTCTGAAAGAACTGAAGTGGTTGATGCTGAAAAAAGATGGGGCAAATTATTTTGCAACCTTTGAAATAAAAGTTGGATGTCATCTGATTTAGGTGTGTGTAAATGAAAATGACTTTCGTTTTGGCAATATAGTGTATGCCTGTATTCCACAGGGAATAATAATTTGTTACTTGTACTAAATTTGAATATCTTGTCTCTACAGATCTTCAAGTGTGTACAAGAAAGTATGAAGTACAACAGATTTACTGAAAATGATCAGGGTGGGTAGACAATATGGTAACTGTAAGATTTAAATAAAAGTGGTAACACTTTATTTGAAGAGGTGTGCATGAGGCTGACGTGACACTGTCATAAACTGTGAAAAGTTGACTCTTTTAATTGACTTCTAATGTAAGTTTTAATGCAACTTTGCATAAAAATTTAATTATTTACCAAATAATGCTAAGTTGACTCTTTTAATGCACTTTCAATGCAACTTTTTATGTAAATTTGCATTAAAAGTGTCATTATTTACCAAAAGACAATTCGTGACAACAGTCACAAACAGTCAAGAAGACCATCTTCATGTTCATAACAGGTGCTATGTCATGTTTATGACAGTGTCTTGTCAGTCTTATGCACACCATAAAATCTGTTTTTAGTCAGGATTATTGCAGTGAAGATTATCAAATAAACATTAGAAAGCAAGAAAAAAATGACAGTACTAAAAAAGGGTTCAAAGTGATATTGTGTATTAATATCGTCAATGTCAATATTTCTCCAGACTCCAGTCCAACAAGGATCGTTCTGCTGGGGAAAACTGGAGTTGGGAAAAGCCACCTAGCTAACACCATTC
>CAEFZY010011511.1:0-14718 GCA_903066815.1 Brachyrhaphis roseni
GTCGTTTTCTGTTAGATGTCCTGATTCTAAAGAGGTATGGCATGGGTATGTTGGCATTGTTTTTGGCTGAGTTATGTGCGGTCATAAAAAAAAATTATGCAAATTATGAAAATCGCCCGGGCTCGGGCGGGTGGAGGTTAACTGGGTATTACATATATTTTAAATGGTTCATCGTCTTAACTTTACTAATCTTAAACTAAGTTCCATCACCAAGAAGAAATTTTTATGGCATGATGCCTAACAAATAAGTTGCCCAAGTGATCTAATTGCATTAAAGTAGATAATTGTTGTCTTAATGTAACACTGCCGATGTGCAAAGGTAATGCAAGACTGCTGTCTTTCTGAAGTACCAATATTGCACACATGTAAAGACAAATAGGTTAAATGAAAATGTAAACAAATATACAACTAAGATATGACAAAATAAACTGTTGTAGGTTTAAAGCACTATCGGAATGTTTCAGAAAAATGTGTTTAATGTTGTTTCATTAAAGAAGGACAGAAGAACTACGATAATGAATAGAATTGTGAAAAATAGATAACCACATTAATGAAGATATACCATGTGCCAGGGCCATCCCAGGTCCCAAGATATTCACAAGTGGCCCACTTCTTTTGTATTGTTGCCTCCCAGCTGCTGTCAGAACAGAAGATTCTGACACCTCCACACCAGATGGCAAATAAATTGTACAGGTGCAAAGTTTTTGTCCACTGATCTCACCTAGTTTGACTTAAAAAATATGACATTTGATTAAAGTTAAGACATTTTTAAAGAAACACAAAAGATACGGTAACTCTGAATTTCTCTTGATTGTTAGTTTGTCAATTTTCATGCCATAAACAAAAGAGTTAAAATTGTGATGTGAAAACCATGAATCAGCAAAAGTTAATTTGTAATTCTAAACACTTTTAGTGTATCTGTCTATCCCGCAGCACTGTTCCTCTGTCTTACCTTGCAATGACATGTACACTACCAGTTATGCAAATTAGGTGATAAAGTCATTTAGCAATCTCTCGGTTATTTTACTACAGCTGACAAATACTTCCTTTATTGAGGGCTTTGGGACAAGCATAAGAAGAAACACAGCATAGACACTTATTTTTCTGAAATTATATGATTTGAATTCATATTTATTTGTTATTTTCTGAGAAGACAGACAACACCCCCTGTTTGAGGTTGACTGAGAAAGGTATTTATGTGAGTGGAGCAATGCAGTTCAATTGAATAAATGAACTGCATTTTGAATAAATATAAGTGAGCGTCTGTGGGATCCATTGTTCAGGTACACTTCGAAAGGCATGGAGAGATTAACAGCCAATCACTGTAGAGCAAATTCTCAAATGATCTGCTCCAGAGTCAACAATATTTGTAGAAGGGTAATCAGCATAATAATAAACAAAAGCGCTCGGTGTGTATGGAGTTATTCCAGTCGTGTTGCAGATCAAGAGCCGGATAGTGGCAAAATGCACGCTCCCTCGGGGCCACAACCATCTGGGCCTGGCCCCAGACTGGTTTCTGTTGACTTGGGAGGATGTTAGGACCACTTTGGGGTTGTGAGATTTCAGGACCTTTATCATATGATGGGTAATGTGGTATCAGAAAATAGATGAGGAAAAAGTACACCTCCTCCTTTTAGTCACCCTTCTGCCTCAAGTCTTCAGTATGACGGAGAGAGGGGGGACTGAACACACAGCTGTCCTGAGCCATTATCAGTGATGGATGAAGCCGCAGCAGAGTATCAAAACAGCATGCAGTGTCCTCTCACTTCAGCGTGTCACTGTATTAAACTGTGGATCTCATTCAGCTTAACGAAAGACAAAAGAATAACGGATTGAGGGAATCGGATGTTGTGCAGGAAATATCCCATGATGCAAATTAATCACTCCAGGTTTCAGACAACAGAATGAGATCAACAAAAGAGGAAATATGTGCACAGTTGAGCTTGTTTTGTTCCATATCTTCTTTTGTCTGATTGAATTTTGAGTGGGTGAGGTCTTATCAGTGCAGCTGCTCCAACTGCCAGGCTAATTTACTTTCTGCTGACAGCGCTACCTGTTCATGGTGTGACTGTAACGTTCATGTTCCTCAGCATGGGGAAGTTCCCCAAAGGTACTGGAAAATTTTCCATCACAGTTGATTTTCCAGAAGTATTGTAACAATTCAGATTTTTTTTTTTTTCATCCATAAACGTACATGTGATACTGTATTTGTATGTGTTTACAACAGCTGCATATAAGTTTAAAATACATTTTTATAGCTATTACATTTTATTATCCACTTCTAAGAATGCCTTGATAAAGCATGGCAGCAAGCAAGATGAAAAACCATGTATTTAAATACATTGTGTGATTTATTTTACATCTGTAATGAACACTATTATTTGTACAACAATTTGATGGCATTCACTTGCAAAACACAATTGGAACATTATGTTAATATTACAAAAATTTTATAGGGAAATTAGGAAAACAGAAAACACAACTACACAACTACACAACTGCTGCAACAAAAAGAAGACTGAACAGGGCCATGTTAGATATTTTTAAAATGTTTAAAAATTGTATCACTGTAACAACTTAAATGTTTATGTTCCTTTTTCTTTTAAACTGTTTTCAAGTTGTGAGATGTGTCTGAATTCTTTGACTTGTCATTGCATGTACTGTTTAGTCCCAACATATGTATTTGCCTTAGTTCATTTTTACTTAGAATATAAATGCATTTCTTTGGACTCTTGGTGTGTTTGGCCCTTCTACCAAGTTGCATTCTATTTTCTATCAACATATTCCAATTGCATTCTTTCCTACTTCCATTTTTATCATGCAATTAATTGCTAGTTGGTACAAAAATCTCAAAAACCTGCCTGCTGTTTTTAATTTTTTTTACTGTTTTGACTTGGTGTAAAGCAAAAAGCAGCCCACTCCATTTTTGCTGAAGAGGAAAAATATTGTCATTGTTCTCAGCGACAGAATTATAAAATGTACATGTTAAGAAATAGACAAATCACTGTGTCTTTCATAACATCCTGGACAAGCCCCCAATATTTACTGACAGTTTTGGAGTAGCCCTCCCCCAAATCTCAAAAGGTTATTGTCATTCATTCATTCATGGGCCAACTACGTGTGCGTAACTGAATCCACGCTGATATAATTGTGACATTTTTATGACATTTGTCTGCTATAAAATCTCTGAGAGATGTGAAACATTCCAGATTGTTTCTATGTGTAGCAATAGAAACAATCCACTGGTGGAGTGTTTTTGATGTGTTTCAGAGAAAGAAGGGAGGGAATGTGTGTATATAGGTGGGGGTTGTTTCAGATCAAATCCAATAATGTTTCCCACTCCCAGGCCTCCAATTAAAGAAATCAATGCCATGCCTGAGTTAACACAGTAGCATTATTTATTAATGTTCCTTAGGCCTTTGCTGACACTAGCTTGTGGTTCATGGATGCCATAACCCGCACCGTTACAAGCAATAAAGCTGTTGACCCTTTGAATTGAATTCTTCTGTAATTAACCTTTGTTTATAAAGCTGGGCTCAATAAAGGATTTCCAAAATGCCACCTCAGTACCCAACCAAATTTTCCTTGTTCAGATTAGTCTGCATTGACACATGTTTGGACAATGCTGTCGTCCGACTCAACAGCTGTCAAATACAAAAAAGCGGTTGTGCACAGCCAGTCAAATATGCTAATACACTACATCCTCTTAGATAAGCACATTATCTGTGTAAAGAGACTGCATTTGGGTTAATTTCTTCCAATTTTCTTCAGTGATTAAAAACTTTCGGTTATTAGTGTCAAGTTGTCATCAAACATATTTTGGAAGCACAACTGTAGGGAGGAGGGTTGTTCTTCTTAAATGTTTTTATCCATTTACATAGCTGTGCTAAGCAGTGACTTGTAGTGAGGGGGTTATAATGACAAGGAAAATAGGTACTAACAAGGCAAAATCAACATATGTAAGTGACTGTTGCACAAATTAGTTTTTCGTATGACTTAAAAATGTAGTCAAAATTACTACATTTGCATATTCTGCATATATGTGAAGTCCTGGGTGAAACAATGCAATGCTGTCCTTCACCTCTGGTGGCGCTGTGTTACAAAGTGAATGAAAAAGGTGGTTGATGCTTGCCCATTGCTGTTTCTCTTTATAAAGTCAAAACACATTTGATACTCTGCACATGTTGATGTTCCACAGTCTGTCTGAAATATTAAATGAATATGCTAATCTTTCTGAGCAGCCATTAATGTGCAGTTAAAATCTGTGCGTGAACCAGAAAGTACCATGCCATAATTATGGGGGGCAGTACTGAGACGGGTTTTTTAAGATGAAAGGAAAATGAGAAAGCAATAAGGACAAATAGTGGCAAAGATATATATATGATTATAAATGAAAATAAGATCAGAAATGGTTTTCAAAAAACTGAAAAACCAGCCAAAAAAACATAAAATCTTTAAAAACAAAATCTGATCATATATTAAATACTATTTTACTTTTCTTGACATCATATAGTTGAACAGCATGGAATTGATTAAAGCATAATTAAGAAAAAAATAATATATGTTTCAATTTAGGTCAAAATTGAAATAGAAGCTTCAGTCAGTGCTTCACATGCCATTGGTGCTAAGAAAGTATAAAGCAATTTAAAGTGAGATTAGTGTTTCTGTCTAAGGTTTGCTGTTCCATCAGCAAATGGTGACAACCAATGCAGACAGGCCTGTAATAGAGTGGTCATGGACCAAAGAGTCATCCTATGAAGTACCAAGTGAAGCACAAAAGGTTGTATATTAAAGGATAAGAAAGAGTTATACAATATTCAACTGGATCTTAACGGTTATTATCATAATGAATCATAAACGTAGAGAAAGAATAGTATTTTTCCATTAAGAATTGACTGTGACACATCAGTAGCAGTTGCATTGTGTTGCACACATCTATGATCTATTGTCTGAGGTCCTTTTTCTGTGGGTCCAGAAATGCCACCTACTGACCTCACTGTCTGTCCCTTCGCTCTGTGTTGTGCAGATGAGCGCTGGTTGAACTGATAATGATGGGGTTTGTATTGAAAGAAAAGTAACCCTGCCGTTTCCCTCTCTCCACGATTCATTAACCCGATTTCCACTGAGCCCTGTCGCGCATGTGTCAGGGAGGCAGCTGCTGAGGATCCTGCTTCCCTCCCCGGGCTCAGTCCTCTGCTCTGTCGCACTCTGGCTCATCAACAAACCGACAGATAACTGTCAAAGAGCAGGCTTTCCTCCTGAAGTGTCCATGACATTTTCATTTAAATTCTCCAATGGTGATTTAACAAGAATCCACCAATCTCCCTCCCGCCACAGATGGATGGACGGAGGCAAACCTATTCATCTAACTGAAATTTCTTCAACATTTTTCCACCATTTCATTGCCAGCCACGTTATAGAACAAGCATTTTATAGTGTAACAAAAGCTGTAAAGAATCAGAGAACTGTTCTTGGTTTGCCCTGCAGCTCTTAGGACAACCTAATGAACTCGTGGAACGCAATAAATAAAGTATGACAAGTCCAAATATTTAAGACAAACAATATTGATTGCTAAAGAGAAGAAACCTTTGAAGTGAAGATCTTCAAAACAGAGTTGTTCCTGATCAAACACAAATTGATTGATTGGACCTATGCAGCACTGGGATGTCCGAACAGTCAGCTTAGGCCTGAGGTCAGTCTGAATATGTCTCACGCTGCCTTAGTAATAAGCCATCCATTTAGCCCCGTGCCCCACATAGACTGGTTTTGTTAAATCTCATTTGGTTTGCACGCCTCATGTGTTCATTGGACCCGAAAACCATTTGTTATCTGTTCCCTCAGGAGAAACAGTCATGAATCAGTCTCACTACGAATTTACAAACACAGAAGCGCCCCAGCGATTACCCCAAATAAACACATGTGGAACAGCACAAGAATCCTTCAAAAAAAAAAAATAAAAAACCACACATACTTAGACTGGGCATAAGAATATGCAGCTTTATACAAAATAATAAGCACTTTCAAATTAGCAAACAAAACACCCTTTTTTTTAATTGTATTTTAAGCTTAACAGTGTGGGGAAGTGATATTTGAAGAATATTTTTTCCCCACAAAGAATAAAAGATTTTTTTTGGTTTTTGCTTTATTTGTCATTCGCACATCTGAGATCATTAAGATAACATTTAAAAAATAAAAATAAAAAATAAGTTCTCATTATTAGTTCTACGTCTTATTATTTTAAAATTGCCAACCTGTGTAAAGAATAATTGACCCCTGAATCCAAAGAGAACTTGTGCCACATCTACCATCAAACATTCAACAGAATTGTTTAAATTCAGTCATTTTGGGGCTTGAGCATGAACAGCATCTCAATCAGATTTTTGATTGGAATTTGACTGGACCTGTCAAAATGTCCTCTTTTTGCCATTCCAGAGGTGAATTTGCTGAAGTGAATTGGAACACTGTCCTACTGCACTACTGAAGTCACAGACTGGTGGTTTGACCTTCTTATGCAATGTAATAATTTTCAGTAGAGAAAAATATTGTATATTTTTCTCTACTGAAAATATTGTATCATGCCAACAAACAGAAATATCATGTTTGTTGCCACGATATTCCTATTTTTTTCTTTTCAAATGTCTTTTAATTTCTTCAGAAGTTAATTTTGCTTTCTGAACATTTCAGCCTATTTCATGCGATCACACAGGTCCAATTTATATGATTTCTAAACAGGAAATTCCTGTCTGCTAAGTAAAATATGTTTCATGTTGCAATTGAATTTATTTAATGAATGAACTCAGGTTCATAGAAATATGCCTACATTTGTAACTTTAGATAGACTTTAAAGAAATGACAGTTGGTAACTATGACATAACTCTACTTGTAGCTTCTGTAACTATTTCAGTACATCAGATTCTTCAGCTTCACTTTTACTGTAATTTTGTTTGTAGCTACTGTTGTAATAGTGTTTCACAAATTGCTCAGTGACAGATAAATGCTTCTGAACAAATGTTGACTGATTTGAGCTTCTGTTGATATTCAAACATGTTTCCAGAAACCTACAGGCTGATATGTCTTTATACTGTCAGCGGTGCAGCAGCTGATTGCAAGTTCAGGCTGGTTTTGGACATACCTGTGGCTTTTGCTGCACAGCGTCAGAGAAAGAGCTCCAGGTTTTGGCACATCAGGTTTATTGTCAAGGACCTGCTTTGAAATAATGGCTTCAACTTAAAAGAAATTATCAATAAATCCACAATAGGGGTTTTCAGAGTCATTACAGTGTGACGATGGATGTAGGTAAAGGATGAAAGGAAGATCTGAATTGATGTTAGCGGATAATAAATGTGAGTCATTCACAAAAAAAGGTGCTTATTGATTATGACAGAGATTTTTTCTTTTTTCTTTTTGCCACTCCTCTCACTCTTCACATCTTCTGTCTCAGTTCTTATCTTTATTTCTATCCTGTTTTCCTCCCTGCTTTTTGGTTTTTGCTTTCTTATTCAGTGCTCTGTTGCACAGCCGAGGTTGTCTCCTCGCCTGAACGTGCTCTTGAAAGGCTATTCATGGATTTTTCAATGAAACCCTATTACATTAGTGTACAAGTGTGTGTGAGCGTGCATGAGTCAGAAAGAAAAATAAAGAGAGGGAAAGGTATTATGGGGGCTGTGCTACAGTACCATCTGTATGCAAATCTTCCCAGTCTTTGGTAAACTTTGATCAAACACTCAGGCCTTCTTTTCTCTCCTTGTGCTCCCTCCCTCCTGCCCTTTTCTGCTTCACTGTCCGCTGTGTGTTCTGCAATTACTGTAGCTCTTTGTCACTGCTGCATATTACTCAGTCCGGACAGGAGGCTCCCTGAAGGAGCTGTGCCGGTTCCACTCATGTTCGCCTGTGTTTTCTTCCCCAGTATCCTCTAACACCCTCCATGCACATGGGTCTTCTCCTCTATTTACCTTAACGCCTACGCACACCCTCTTTCTAAACACCTGCAACAGTGCTGCACCCCACAACAGATGGCAACACGCTCTTATGACACTCACACACACACACACCCACGCACACTCCCTCTCAGATAGCGGAGGTCCTGGCAAACAGAGCCCAGTGTGGTGCACGAGCGATGCCTTTGTGCAGAGGTTGGACTCAGACACACTTGCGCACGAACACACAGAGGAGGCTTTGTTTCCCTCCACATGGGAAGGTTGACATGTTCAATGCAGACCCGGTGTCCGCAGGACAATAGAAACATTGGAACAAGTGTTTGTTGATTAATCTAATGAAGATTTCCGAAGGATGACACCAACGCTCTAGCAACACAAACATGCCCCATTATCTTCTGTGCAGCTTTAATGTTCTCCCGTCAGTGGGGCATAAGCCCATTAGATCTGTGTCATGTGTGGGTCTGAGGAGCTTCAGTCAGCCAGGGCGGTCACTGAGCTGAAAGAAAAGCCTCGGCCATATGTCTGTTAAAACACAGTAGATGACCACTCAACGACATCAGCTCCCTTCTAAACCAATTAGCCTCATTTCAGAGAGATTAACTACAGTTAAAATGTGTTGGCAGTGAGCGTGTCTCTGAAGAGGAAGCAGTTTGAACTTATAGTGTAAACAGGAAGTGCGATACTGGACACTGCTGTTTGGGTATTGTTAGCTCATATTATCAGCCGAGTCCATTGTGTGTCTGTTAGGATATACTGTTTTGCTTTCCTCTCCTGCATGCTCACTCCTATTGTCTGTGAACTTGTTTTCTGCTTTAACCAAGTAGGATGAATTCAGCAGGCAGATGGTGAGGGGAAGTCCCAGGAGAGGTCACAACATGAACTCGTACACAGATAAAGACGCCTGACTCCTGTTCCATACATGCACTGTGAGTGCACACAAAGACGCCAGACCCCTGTTATGTAATACAGTACCCCCCTCCGCCCCTTGTGAGAGGCTCAGTTTTGGGCTGCCTCAACTCTAAAGTCATCAGTCTTTATGGTGTTGTCACTTATGTGAAGGTTTCATGCAATGTTTCCATATACTAAATTTCCAACCCAAACTTTTACAGTATAGTCGCTCAGTTCTCAAAACATCTGGCTGCAAAAAAATTCACTGTGGAAAAGTCTATGTAGGCTTTTCTTAGTATTTTTTTTTATATAAATATTGTTCAAACACATTGTGACACTGTTAACATTCTTATAATAAAAATTATAAGATTTATTTTTTTTATGAAAGAAACATAAATACCCAAAGGAGTCAAACTTCTAAATGATTGTTTTGAAATATTTGTCACTGTGGTGTCACTCGGCAAACTTAGTATTTTTCTAAGGTTATAGTTTATAAGAAAAGGATGAAAACTATTGTTATGAAAAAAAAAAACTATAACATGTCACTGAACTAAAGTGGTAAATTCAAAAAGGTTCAACAGAAAAGTTTTAAAATATCATCAGTTTTGAATTTCAGCACAATATTTGAACATATACAAAGAATTAAAAAAGTGCACTATTTGATGATGTCAGAGACAAACTATACATCAGGTTATCATATTGCAGTGACAAAACATAAGTCATTTACAAGGCTTTGTTCCCTTTTCACTTCTTTTAATAAACTGGATGCTTGCACCTCCATGATGTCTCTTTCAGTTTTGTTTTGTCATTAAATTTATGCAATCCTAAAACACAGAGACTGTGAATCTATAAATGACTCCATAAGCATGAGTGTTTGAGGTGCTTTTGCTAAAGATGATCATTGGCAAAAATGGAACAAAAAAAATTCTCAAAATCATCTACACAGTATGTATTCCCCCTCTTACCGTGTCCATTTCTTTTTGTGAGCTCACTAAAAGACTGTCCTGACCATAGCAATAGATTTCTCTTTCAGCCATCTCCAGAGAATTCCCTTTTCCAAGGCACATTTTTGGGCCGAGGCCCAGCGCTGAAGTCACAGGGGGACGACGGATCGAAGGAGGCATGGAGGGGAGGGGAGGAGGGCAAAGCCATGTGGCTGATGTTGGTAAACAGTATCGAGACTTGTCCTGGCATCATGGCAGGCAGTGCACAACACCGGCAATATCAGGCACCGGGGGCCACACACAGACCACGACAAAAGGTAGACACACATAAGAACATTTGCATTCATATCCACACACACATGCACACGCGGGCAGGAATACACAGACTACTAACAAATAAAAGACTCACTCTCGTGTCTGCTACTTAGCAGCTGCTCCAGTTTCCATGGCAGCAGCCTGAACAATGTAGCGGGAAGAGCTGTGTATAGCAGAGAGGGAAACAGAGAGAGATGTGGAAATGTGTGGGTGCGCGTGCACGTGTGTGTGTGTAGGCATGGGTGTGAGAGGCTTGAGAGGGAGGGGCGGGGTGGCAGCCGCAGGGTGCAGAGACAGAGAGGATTCAGAAGACGTTCTCTTTCTTTGTGAGGATGAGGCTTCTGAGAGGAGCGACAACAAATGCAGAAATTTGGAGGCAAGACACAGACGTAAAAAGTCAGGAAATTTTGTCTATTTATTTTTCAAAATGAGGTATTTCAAAAGTGCCATGAGTTGCAGCACTATAGGTACATTTAATGTAGTGAAAAAACAAACATATCAGTTTACCCAGTTCTATGCACCCGATAGTTAAAAATATCAACAAAAGAGGAAAGTTTAAAAAAAGGGGGGGAAAGTCCAGGTACATGTGGATAGAACACACCTGCTGTACAAAACAATTGTCTGATAAGAGAGAAAAATGACAAGATAAAGTGATATCTACCAAGAATGCATTCTCTTACGAAAATATAAGTATCAAATTTAGTATGTATCACACTAAAAGCAAATAAATGTGTAAAACGTAGTGATATACAAAAAAAGAAAAAGAGAAGGAAAAAAATATGCAGTTATATTACAAAGTTTTTCTGACTCTCATAAACTGAGACCTTACAGTACATTTAAAGGTATATAAACTTACAGTCCAGTTATTGGCAGCTTCCTGACTTGAATATTTAAAAAAAAAAAAAAGAAAACAAGAACCAAAATGTAAATATAAAACAAGGCAGATCTGAATGTATTTTGTCTGCACACTATTGTTATATACAAAAGTGTCGCCTAGCAAGGTGCACAGTTATACATCCACTGACTTGGTTTGAGCACCAGTGTGAGAAGAGTGAGGGGAAAAGAACCTGTAGTGGCATTGTTTGTGTCTGCTATGACGCCTCGGTCATCAGTTTTTTATGTTTCATCTTTCAGTTTTGCAGTGATGAAGGCAAAGGTAAGCGTGCACCGCTGAACTCTCCAAGCAAAGTGCCCTCCAACACCCATCCCTGTGTGGAATCATGCAATTCTAGGCTGGTGTCACAGTGAGTACAAAAAAACAAACAAACATACATGTAGAAATGATATAAAAAAACAACAACAACAACAACAACAACCAGAGGGAGCGGAGACTTAAAAAAAAGTGTCTCCTGTCTCCCTCCTCATTCTTTCTCTTTTTGTCTTTCCTCAATGTGACTGGATTGAAAAGTAAACCCTAAACATTCTTAACGTCAACAAATGTGCAAAAAAAGTGGCGGCAGTAAAAGTCCGAGCGTTCCTCCAGCAACCCCCCCCTCCCCCGTGCATCCTATTCTCTTCTCTCTTCCAGGTTTGTGTATCGGCATCTGACGATAAATGTCCTCTGAGATTTTAGTGTTTCTGTGTGCAAAAGTCCAACAGATATAAAGGCCTGTGTGTCTGTGCTTAAGTGTATAGGCCTATGTCTGGAGTTCAGGATGGTGAGAGGGGTTCCTCCAGGGTCTATGTGAGGGGTTTTATGTTGTAGCAGTTGTCCGTCAGCGAGTCCGTCAGCGAGTCCTTGCCTGCTCCAGCCTGCGCATGAGATGCTGCCTGCGAACCTGCAGCCTGTCCTTCTCCTGCTGGAGCCTCATCTCCTCCGTCTCCAGTGAACAAACGTACTCGGTTGCCTTCTTCAGGATCAGCACCTTTGCAGCCTTCTCGTTGTGAGCCAGCTCTGGGACATGGTCGCGCAGGGTCAGGAAGCTGGATCGCAAGTCGTTGCGTCGCTGGCGCTCCAGGATGTTGTGGTTTCGCCGGCGCTCGCTGTCCTCAGAGTCAGAGCTTCCACGCGGACTGCTGTCCCCGCTGGTGCTGCGCTTGCTGCGGGCTCCCGCAATGCTGGGGGCAGAGGTGCAGGATGAGGAAGAAGATGTAGAGGACGATGAACCGATTCTGACGGGAGGGCGCGATGTCTCTGATGTCTTCTGTTTCTTTGGAGGTGGGGTCAGGTCATCATCTGAGGCATAGGGTGAGGGCGCCGCATAGTTGTGTTGCTGCTGATGGACCGAGCTCCTCTTCAGGATGAGCTCCTGAGGGGCACGGCTGATGAACCGACTCACAACCCCAGATCCTGAGACAATCCCTCTTGCATCTTGGCTCTTGGGATTAACACAGATGGTTCCTATACCTGTGGTCATGGGAGATGTCTTGCTGATTGTGGAGCGTCTCTTCTCTACTGTAACTACATCGATCTCTTCCTCCTCTTCTTCCTCCTCATCCTCCTCATCATCCTCTTCTTCATCGTCTTCATCCTCATCTTCGTCTTCCTCTTCTGGGAGAAGAAAAGAACAAAAAAACAAAACAAACTGTCACTGATGTGCAGAATATTCTCACTATCCAATCTACGTGTGACAGCAGGTGACAGGTAAATATGTTCATAAATTAGTGAGGTCAAGTGAGGAATGTGTGTGGGAGAGGAAGTTGCTCAACGCCGTTAGTTCAGGCAAAAAAGTCTTAATGCTTAATGTCAGTCACTTCTCAGCTAATCTGCTCTGCAGGCATTGGCATGTTCATACTCAGCACTGAGCAGACAGACTGGAGTTCTGAGTTGTATTCCAATTCTCTTCTTCAAAACCTCTGCTAATCTTCGGAGAGATGAGACAGTATTAGTCTAATGCCGTCAGTCTGTTACCGCAACCTCGGTAATACTTTGAGTGTTTGAGATAGTAGAAAGAGCTTTAACAGAGTCTAGGCATATGGCGGAGTACACATATGCCAGTTACCAGCATCCAGGTACTCAGGTTTTAACAAGTTATGCACTCAAGACCACAAAAAGTCGCTAGAAGTCGCTAGATGCCAGAGAAAGTGGTAGACCAGATTTCTTTGGTTGTAGGGTAGAATAGCACTGCACTGCCCCCTCCCTCATCTGTTGATGTGCACTGCCAGTCAGCTAGCTGAAGGAAAGTTAAGATTTTCTCATACATATGATAAAGATCAATTTGGAACGCAGACAGTCCAGATGTCCTACTGAAAAGTCCAATGAAGGCCCAGGTTGGCCCTTCACTTTAATTACAACTGCAATTGTCAAGCTGTTTGGTCAAGAGACCATATATTTCAGGTAATCATGAAAGACTGATACCATACAACATCTGCACTGGAGAAGTTTATGGCTCAGCTGAACTAAAACAGAGCAAATCAGCCAAATTTTAACAAACCTACGTTGTTTTTTTGAGTGCCTGGAAGTGAACAAGTGGAAGGCACAGGGTGTGAGTCGCAGTTAAAATGCCTTTGTGATAATGGCTTTCATTATCAGCCCAGGAGCATCTGTGGAGTGTGGCATTTTACAGCTTATGGTAACCCACTTCAGACACCAGACACACATACTGATCGCTCATACAGACTGCTGCTGACATCAAAACAAAGCTGAGCACAGCTGGCTGAATGAAGGGAGCAGGGAAGGGGGTGTGGCTGACTCTGCCACATGTGAGCCTCTTTGGTGTTTCACTCTCAGAAAGGAATAGCTCATTGAATGCAGTTCAGAGGATTTTTTTTTCATGTTCTTTCTTCCACTTGGCAATTTGACTGTAAAACTGACATTTTTTTATTAAAAGGGCATTGAAATTTTGAAATGGGCCAAACTGAAAGGATAATCCCATACCACTCTTCTTTTAAAAGTCTGTATTCCTTTCATTAAAAATGTAAACTCCTAAACAGAGGATGGACACCTCTGGGGGCAGAGTGCGCAGGGATGGTGGGGGGCAGGCCATCGGATCACCACAATTTAAGCCCCAAAACTGGAGTGGCGCCAGGAAGACAGCTGTCGAGAATGGAGCGCTTGCTCAAAACACTCCTCCACCCCGCCCACCCCAAAATAAGAAAAAGGAGAAGAAAAGGGAAGAATCAACCAGGACTCAGTGACTTCTTTCCTTTACTGCAGAGGAGGTGTGAGGCAGAACTGACCGAGACTGGACTCTGTGCCAAGTCCGGGGGCTTTTGTAGTATTGTTTTCCAAGCAAAAACACACAGATAAGGACATGTGTGAGTGTTTATTTAGGGAGCTCCTGGGGCAGGGAAAGGGAGATGCGAGTCCAAAAGCAATGTACGGTAATTTTCCAATATAACACACAACTGCCTCCTGTTGTATTGTTGTAAAGACTCTTATATGATATTCATTCAGTTATCAGCAAAATTTTTGGCCAAGTTGTTTAAATGCCAATTTATCACCAACTGCGCGCAAATTGTCTCCCTCATCCATGCGTAATGAAAGCATTTACGGCACACTTTTATCAGATCATCACATTATTGAAAACCTTTTCATCTCCCCCTCATGCAGCCTGCTGCTGTTTTTTTTTTTTTTTTTTTTTTTTTTTTTTTTTTTTTTTGTTCCAGCTTTTTTTATCAACGGCCCCCTTTCTCTTTTTTTTTTTTCTTTCTCGGTTTTGTGGCCGCCTGATTATCTGAAACCCACGGTTACT